>JBBDHI010000025.1:16522492-16535195 GCA_037177115.1 Craterocephalus stercusmuscarum
ATCACTGGTTCATTCATTGAGGCTAAACTGCTGTTCCAGCAGAAGCAGCCAATATGCTGCACGCTGGCTGCACGTTCGGAGCGTAACATCAGTTTTATTAATAGTTTTGTAATTAACTCTATTTTTGACACGAGGAAAATGAGTCTTCCACACTTTTAGTCAGCAATCCTGAAAACTCTTTAAAATGTGGAACATGAAAGTGGATGTTTTTCCCCCCTACGAGTCTTCCCGCTCCAGCGTCATACTGGAACAGAGCAGGACCCGGGGCTTAGCCTCCGTTTAGCTCGCAGCGCCCCGCCACCGGCTGCCACAAAGCCGAGGTGTCGGCCTCAGGACTTCAGAGAGCTTCTCATCTCCAGCGATCGTTGCTGGTGTGAGCCGTTGCATGAAGCGCAAAGTGATAAAGCACTGACCCCGAACAGTGAGCCATAATGTGACACGAGATGCTGGGCTACGCTTCCCTCACATGTTTGTGTTTCACATGGCCTGCAGCAGCCGAACCGCGCTTGATGAACATTGTGTTCCTTACAGCTAGTGTTGCATGGAGGACGAGTTAATGTCCTTCCTGCAAAGAACCCCTTAAATGTATTCAGTTAAATCCTTTCAAATCGTCGGTGTGACGCAGCTCTGCGATCTGCTAACAACCTGTCTCTCTCTGCCTCAGGTGACCGAGTACCTGAACACTCAAGAATCTGCCAAGAGTGCCAGGGTAAGTAACTTCCTGTCTATTATCCTTCCCTCCATCCTTTTTGCCACCAATCCCTTGCAGTAATTACCGTTTGTCCACTTCCCTGTGAAATATAAAGCTGCCAAAACGAGAAACCATTGCAGGCTCTAATTTCTTTTCTTTGCCAACGCTGTGAGAAAGCGTCTCTCCTCTGCTGTTTTTCTTTCTCAAGATGTCACTGGTTACACTGGCAGCCGCCGCCGTCGTCGGCCTGCCCAGTCTGCGCAGGTCCATATTGTGGGAATGAGGGCGGGACGCGTGTGAAAATGATTTGGGTGATGCAGAGAAAGGAAGTAAGACTGTACAGTAGGAGGATCAGGCGGAAGCAGATGGTATTCGTGATTCTCGGGTTAGAATAAGTCCACTCAACATGACTGAAAGGAATCTTAAAAATTCAAGAGAGAATTGAATCCACTGAATTTGGTGGATATTTGTAACCCCGTTCCAAATGGACAGGATGCTGTGTAAAATGTAAATAAATCCAGAATTTGCAAATGTGATAAATCCAGAACATAAAACGTTTATCAGATGCAGACATTTGACCATTTTATGGGAAATATGAGCTACTTTTGAATCTGATGGCAGCAGCACATTGTCTAAAAAGTAGTTCCGGGGTGCTGCTCGGCTTTGTGCAGCATCCTCTCTTCTTTTAACAAATGTCTGTAAACAGGAAGTGAAGAGAGATTGTACAGGACTTTGAGGAGAGGAATGTGTCCCGCAGTGGCCGGATGCAGGTTTCTAGCTGCTCTCCAGTCCCAGACCTTTATCATGATGACTATCTGAGCTTTCATGCATCTGTGGATTTCAGGGTGACCTGTGTTCACAGACAGCCATTCTGGGAGTCCATGCACTGGTTTCCAGTAGAGAATCTGGTCTGGTTTTAATGCAGGGCTGCCTGCCTGCACCAAGATGACTGAAATCCAGTTTGTGCCCTTCATCCTGTGCGCAGACATTCCTTCCAGATTATCCCAATCTTTTTGATACTCTACACTGTAGATGATTGGCTCTTCAAAGTCTTTGCTTTTACACTAAGGAACATTTTCCTGAAATTGTCCCCGATGCCACCAGATTCAAAATGAGCTTGTACTTTCTATGAAATGGTAAAAATGTCTATTCAACATCTGATGTTTTTATGTTCTCTTGAAAGACAAATACTGTGTGTGCTCATGACAATTGCATAACATTGCATTATTGTTTCCTTGCATTTTTTTTGCAGCAGTGTCCCAACTTTAGTGGAGTCAGGGTTGTACATACAGGACAGCAGAGCAGTGACAATAGTTTTATGTGGTCTCAGACCCAAAAGAATTTATGCACTTCTCTGTTTTCTTATGGATGCTGTTTAAATTTAGGCATCACTTCAAAACCCAGCATGTTCTGACATTGGCCCACAGAGGAGAAAATAATAGATTCATTGCAATTTGACATATTATTTTAAGAACGCTGCCTTTTTCTCTGATTAAAAACATAAAATAATAGTAAATGTGTTACAGCATGTGCTTCAGACTCTGACAGGAAACTGTTGTTTTCCACATGCACCGTCCTTTTATTTGGCCGGTGTTCATACAGGATGCTCAGACAAGAAGCCCGTCAGGAGACTATAATAGGAACTGTAATCATTAACAGTGCCGAGGAGATGGAGGGGGGGAGGCAGCAATGTGAGGAATGGGAAATGGCTTCATTCATTTCATTCATCCTAATAACTAGTGCTAATTAGCACAGTTGCTAATTAGCTATGAATCACAGCATTAACAGCTGAGCGCGCATGCTTCTGGGAGCCAGAAAGGAAACATCCTACACAGCTGCAAACCCGTTTACACACACACACACACACACACACACACACACACACACACACACACACACACACACACGTGCATACTGGACAGCTTCCCTAACATTTAAATATGTAGATGTATCTAAACCACAGCATCTGGGTAACGGTGACATTTAAGGCGGGCTTTACGAGGCGATGCGTTGTGATGGAGCAGCAGATTTAATAAAGTGGATGAGTCTGATTAAATGACCACGATGGCCTGCGAAAGCACTGATGTCTACCTTCCCCCCCCACCAGCTGAACATCTGGCGCTACGGAGACTTCCGCGCGGACGACGCCGACGAGTTCGGCTACAGACGTTAAACAGAGAGAACAAATCAAAGCGACCATCCAGTTAACACCATTCCAAAGACCAACGTGGACGAGACGATGACCCCGAGCGCCAAGCATCGACTCACTCTTCCTTTTTGACATTTCATCCTTCTGGTCTGGCTTCTCCTCTTCTCATATCTTCCTCTTTCCCGTCTCTTCCAGCTAGTTTTTAAGCCACTAACAATGTAATTGGTAAATAATGGGTTTCCGTTCCTCCTTTATTTCCTAATAAGTCGCTACTAGCTCCTGTTGCCAGTCTGTGTTTTTCTTCATGTCACCTTCTTGGCAGACTTCCTGTGTGAATGATGATTATTCTCAAGTGTCTCAACTTATTCATGTTCTTCACACTCTGAGGTTCTAACCCAGTCCCCGCTTTCCTCTTTACTGGAAGCGACCGGGTCTTTTTTGGGGGGTGGGGGACTCAGTTTTCTGCAAACAGATGCTTCCCTGATGAATCTCTTGTAAATGTGAGGACATGTTAAAGGTGTAAAATGATTTATTCTAGAAAAATCACTGTAGGTGAAGCCACACCGACCAAAAGAATAAAAAAAAAAAAAGGATGAGTTATTTTTGTCTTCGATGTATATCTGTGTGATGACATTTGCAGATGTTTTTGTGGGGAGTGTTTTGTTGTTTATTCACCATCACACTTTTCTGAGCAGTAAATAACGATGCCTTCATGTGGCATTTTATCATCTCTTCCTCTGTAAAGTTTACATTCTAATTATGGTAATGATCCTGTCTCTGGCAGTCTCCTCTCTTTCTGTCTGTATGCCATGGCAGATAAAGTGTTTGGATTTCACGTAATGGACCTTTGCATTCTATGAAAAATCTGCTGAATAAAAGAAAATAAACTAAAAAAAAAAAACTGATTTTGTTTTCTTTTGGCAGAAAATTGAAGAGGATTGATTTTGTAGAGGGGTGAATCTGCCAAGATTAAAGGTTTTTTTTTTATGAGTCAAACCATTACTTTTTTTTCCTCTAAAATTTGGAGATTTGAAACAGAATCTTCTGAGCAGAAAGTTTCTGCAGTTTTTAAAACTTGATGGGAAAAAATAAATGAGTAATGATTGTCGTGGACAATAATTAGAAAATCAGTTTATTTCCTTTTTATTGGCCTTTTTCACTCTTCATAACTTTAATGGACAGAATTTGTAGGTGAAGCTGCGATGTTGACGCGGTCCCGTCCGGTGGACTCAGGGTTTGTGCAAATGATGCTGTCCTGTTTGCCTCGTCGGGACTCAGCAGCTGGGATGCGAATCCGAAACCACCAAATGTGGAACCTCTCCGGTTTGGGAATAAGATCCGGTCCTGAGGGGCGGAGTTTAGGTATGTTGGGATCTTGACTGTAAGAAGAATGGAACATGCGGACCGGTGCATCCTGCTTCTCTCTGGACACCAGCTGCAGGTAGGTAGCGCCTGAAAGACGCATGCAGCTAAATTGTTTCCTCTACAGGGTGTCTGAACTCCCTTAGAGAGGCGAAGTGGCTTGTGCATCCTGTTCCAGACGCGTCCCACGTGATGTCCTGCAGGTTTTAAATGTTTCCTGCTGCAGCACCTGAGGAAGACAGGATTGTGGTCCTTGAAGACCAGAGCTGGACCCCCTGCTGTAGGAGACGGGTGGATGATAGATTTGTGTGATGAGCAGCAGAGAAGGACTAAGTAGGTTGTACCTGTTTGAAAAAATAAATAAAACCAGCATGATAGTCTCTGCTAATGCCAAACAGCTCAAGCTGCTATTGGCTCTTGCTTCCTGTTGTTTATTGGATTGGAGGATTTTAGTCTGTAGAATCATACACACATTCAACTGTGCTGCTCATGCTGCTGATCTTAAAAAAACTATAGAAGCATTAAAAATAATCCATCAAACACAAATTCCCTTTGTGTGTCTGCTAAGTTTAAAAGGGTTGTCTAAAGATGACTGGATCAGATGTGAGGTAGAAAAGCTATTTCACACAGAAACTACCGGTTTGTTTTTACATTTGCATCTTGCGCCGTTTTTCTTTTTTCCCCCCTTCTGTTCTCGATATTAATCTGGTTTCAGCTGCAATATGAAACATGACACAGTAATGCCAAAAAAACAGGGAGAAAAAGCCTGGAAGAAGTTCTCATAAACATTTAATGTCTCCTGCCATATAAAGGGATGCTCCGTTCTGCATTAAATTACCGTTCGGCGTACAGCTCCCGCGCTTTGCCAAATCTGACAGAGTACATTTAACGCTTATTTCCACCAAGTGAGAGCTAAAGAGAGTCCATCCATGATGGAGTCCAACAGCTTTGTGAGTCCATTAGATCTTCAAGGTCATCCTGATGAAAAGGCACGTGTGCAAAGTACAGATTCTGGTTATTGTTGTTGAATGAGGCAGATATTCATTTCTATGTGGGATGTTTTCATCTGTCAGAGTCAACATGTTGTGACAGCTCATTCTGGGAAATATCCACAAAGGCCAAACTGATAAAGCGCCTTTAAAAAAAAAAAAAAAAAAGCAACAATTCGAGACACACAAGGCTTGAAAAGGCTGAGCTGTCCGGATTTGCGGGACAAATTCATGGCGCGACGGTGAAGCTCAGAGCTTATGGAGCCGAAATGTGGCGTGATTTTTAACAACCCGGACCGCTTCAACACAAGACTTGAGATGAGATCAGAAAGAACCGCAGGCGAGGGAAAAGTAAACAGTTACAAACATCTCAAAAGAAGCAAAGTTTACACTAAAAGCACAAAAATATTATTTGGGAAGCTCATCCCTGTGAAGCTTTGTATTCCTGTATTGAAAAGCAGCACAACAAGGTTTCCTGGAGGAAACTAACTCATATAAAAGGTTTTCTAGGAGTGATGACGTGGGGAAGCAGCAGGGCGCCTATCTACCTCTTACATCCTGCATGCTCTCATCTTATGAAGTAAATGTTTGTGTTAAAGTTGGGAGAGCTGCTGCAAGAAAATACAGACAGATGTAATCAGGACAGGTTTAACTTGCAGTATCTGCATCTGAGGTGGGAGACGGAGGTGTTCCTGACAGCAGGAAGGATTTTATCAGGGCTCTGAAATCCAGCAATGCAAGCCGACTGTCATGGCAGGAGAGTCGTTTCTGTGCTCGGATTCAGAGGCACACTCGGTGAACTTGTCACAGACTGCGCTCGGAGCTGGGTGAGTGCTGCTCAGAAATAAGTTATGAAAACATGTCTACCTTATAAACACGCTCTGAATGATGCATCGCACGGCGGTTCGGAGAGAGACAACAGCTCCAAGTGGCAGATTAAAAGAAGATCTGACAGAGTAATGGGGAATGAGTGCAGCGCAGTCCCACATGAGAAGATTGCAACAGCCCACCTCAGACTAAAACTCTTTCCCAGGAATTGTTTACCATAAGCCATTTTCAGCATGCCACGTTACACAGAAAAAAGTAGTAAGCATGTAAAATGTTTCCATGTTTAAGCCTTAAAATCAGGCTGCACATGCTATTTATTTATGTAACTGTACTGGAGAAGCTCAGCCCTTTAAATCCCAGTAAACATGCAAACATGCAGTAGTCAGATTTTAGATTAATCTATCAATAGATATAGCACTGTAAATGGCTGGAAAACCTCTGTTGGTCACCTAAATTACACACTTTCATCTCTGACAAAGCTCAGTTTTTTATTTTTGTAATCTACATAACATACAAGGCATTTAGAAAAAAAACAGGACTCCCCAGAAGCAATCAGAAGCAAATGAAACAAGGGCCAGAACACTTTGCATATAGCTACCTTACTTTAGTTTATACGGCGCTCCAAAAAAGAAAAAAAAAGCAAGTCCCAGTTTCCACCCAAACCACCAGCCTAGATCCCGAGAATTCCTCAAATTCCCAAGATACAGCGATACCTACACAGATACACATCAGATACTGGCACATGCATGAGACGAAAGCATAATTAGATACATTTCAGAGAAGTTAATCATTTCATTATTTAATATTTTAATTAGACATAATTAGTTATATTTGATTCATGCCATTTCTGAGACATTTTGCATCACATTTTGGTAAAAACTTTGCTCAAAACCCTGTTGTAGATAATATGATCCTTCTCATCTGCTCCCTATGGACACCAGGAAGTGGAAAACTGCACGATAATCATTTTGATATATCATATGGTAATAAATGGTACATATGCAGAGAAAAATGTAAAGACTTATGAGTTTAGAAATTTGGACTTCTCATTTTTTTTGTATGAGCCTTTTTTCTTAAAAAAAAAAAAAAAGAAGAAGAAGAAAAAGTTGCAGACTCTTTAGCTGTCAATCTCATCCCAGATTGTAGGACCTTTACAGATTACACTGAAACTACCACACTTCATTTTCCTTTTCTTTCCCTTTAAAAGTTGTTTTTCCCCTTGTGTTGTGTTCATGGGTAGGAAAATAAATGGATATGAGGCCAGTAAGTCTGTCATCAGGTCTAAACATCGTGTATTACATTACACAGGCATTTTGAAAAACGTTAGACTAAACTTAGAACCATAAAACAGAAGATTAGACACCTCGATATAACTCATAACTTTCTATCGTAAGATCTATGATTTCTCTACAGTACATAACTGGGATAAGTATTAGACCTTATGACAGGATAAATCAGACGAGGTTCAAATAGACTGAGATAAAGTGAGGAGAGATGTGCAAGGAAGGAAATGTCTCACATCTTACACATATTCAAAAAAGTCAACCTTGGTCAGTTCTTCATTCATAATATTTTTTTGCGATTCCATGTTTTTATGTGAAAAAATCGGATCTACAGTAATATAATACAAGCTCCGTACCTGAGTTTAAAGGGTTACCTCCATATAAGGGTCGTGGCATTTTGTCGGGCTGTCCATAAAAAGCAGTGCACTCCAAATTACCCAAAATGCATCTTGAGAGGTAGTTAACATTGATTGGCACTAGACTATATAGACCACAATGCATAGAAGGCAGGAGCTAACGCGACGTCTCGCTAACATAAAAAGCCGTATTCTCCCCTTACGTATGATTATTAGTTCAATTCATGTCAGTAAGGAGATGCTAAACTTTAAAACTGGCACTATTTCTCTGATGTAAGATAATGCATCAAGCCAGGAGTGGTACGAACATCAAAGCAGGCTAAAATGAACTAGAAGCCATTCATTTTGTGTAGGACAGATATGCAAGATAAGAATGAAATAAATGATAAAATGCATTATATGGAAATAATATATTTTCACATAGGTTTGGATTTGACTTCGAATGACATATTCCCCTATGCAGTGAATGAGGGGCTAGGTTTAGGGTTAGGGTTAGGGTGGGCTTCGGACAAAGCCTAAATGTAACCGGCTGTAATTATCATTCACCTTTTCTTAGCTTCCTTCTGTCATTCCCAAACACAAAAGCCCTCTCTGGGGAGGCTGCAGCCGCCTGACCTGCCGCTTTCAAGTAATAATTGCTATTTGTACCTGCGTGCGCTGAGAAAATCCCCTCTCCTGCAGCGGGAAACGACTCAATCAACTGGAGCTGAGGGACTTTCTACCTGTGTAATATTAAAACTGATGAAGGAGTCAAATAAGTGCATTCATACAGGCTCGGGATGTGTGCTTTTACAGGGCGGGTAACTGCAGGAAAACAAAACAAACAAGCTACTCCTTTTTGGAAGTGAGTCAGAATTCAACTGTTCCTCAAAGCTGTCACCAAATCCAAGGTGGCCGGAGCAATTTATCACCAGTCCTCACGTCCAATTACCAGAAGCCGGGATGAGAAATATGCTCTCAGGGCAATTAAGAATCCTGTCTGTGCTGTCAGCTGACTCATGGACTCTGGAAGACGGCTTTGTCTTTTAGATCCATGTCCTCTCTATGTCTTTTTTTGTCACAAACTATTTATCGTCTCTCTCTCTCTCTCTCTCTCCTCTGTTTGCCTCTCCTCTCCCAGCCGGTGAGATGGCGGCGGGAAAAAAGAGGAAGAGAAAGCAATCACGGAAGATATGAAAAGCGCTTGTCTGTTCGAGTTGTAAGTTAAGCCTTCTGATTTCATCTCCCCTCTCTGTTTGTAAAGCTGTCACAGTTGAAGCGACGCCCAGCAGAAGCAACAGCCAGATTAGGCAGAGCTGCTGTCAGCAAATTGTTTGCTTAGAAGTGTCGATTATTCTGTGTCTTCCGCAGCATCTGAAGCATCTAAATCCAAACTGTGTCAACAACAATTCAACCAGGAAACGCCGCCTCGTTTTGAGGGATTTGTAAAGGGAAAAGCAGCCATCCGAGGTCCTCTTGCAATCCGGCAAATAGTGCGTTTCTGGGATCTCTCCGTGTGTTTTAGCAACACATGGATCATACAAGACCGGCGGAAAGACAAGCAGAGCAACAGTGATTTAATGTGAACAAACAGAAACAGCACCTGAGACATGTTTCCTCTCTCAGGGGTGTGACGAGAAAATAAATCTCAATAATTCACAAACCTGAGAGGAAGAGAGAGCGCATAGTACATTAGGGCTGATATGAAGATAAAACATGAACGCACCACTGGTCACAAACATCAGCTAGTTATTAAATGGCTTTTGTTTTTCCCTTGAATTCACCCAGCGTTTCTATTTAAAGATGCCAGGAAAACATTTCAAACCCGCTTCCAGAGAGGGATTATCTCGGTTAACATTAATTCCAAAAAGACAAACTGAGATCAGGGGCTGGAATTTGCAAATCTTGGCAGACGAAGTTAATTTTATTCCGTTTCTAACGTGGATCTGCTTCTCTGGACTGCTAATTTATGGGTTGTGCCACTTAATTTTATGCCTCCCCTCTCCAAAAAAATATCACGTCGTTCCCCTGTCAGTCCTTATCTCTGACTAACACCCGCACGCGTCCTGCCCTCCGTCCTCCAGTGGTCCCGCTTGAGCCCAGAATTTACCTGCTTCCGTCCCGGCGGACAGCAGCAGGCATCACACGGGGCCGTCTCGCATTCACACACATTTCAGGGATGAACTCTTCTCTGAGGGATCCTGCTGTCTGTCTGCCGGTGGTGAAAGATGCCTTTTAAAAACAGGGCTGCGCTGAGAGGAAAATCAAAGCCAACACTCTCTGTTTCTCCTTTCCACCTCTATAGTTTGAGTATTTTGATTTCATGGAAACATTTCCAGGCATGAAGTCATCGCTCCTGATTTCTTACCAATAAACGTGTTACATCCCAACCAAATCAACGAGGGACAGAACACTGAACTCCTAATGAGCAGAAGAGGAAATGAAGAGGATGCAGGAGACGATCAAGGCGGATGGAGAAAAGGGATATTCTGAATATTCCTTCCAACTAGTCTGATGGGAAATGTGACATTAGCAATCAGAATGGATGAGCTCAAGGTTGTAACAAGGACAACAAAACACATCTGCATGTTTATGAACTGCTTTAGTCTGCGGGATTGGTTGGGTCGCATTGGGAACTTTACTCAAGTGGATCAAACTGCTGAAGAAAGCAGAAATAAAGCAGGAAGAAGAAGCAGGACCAAAAGCAAAAATCCTTATTAAGCCTTAAACAATGTTTAAACACAAAGTTTCTGCAGTCTTGGGTTTTCTGTTTTACTTCAGTGTTCAAACCTTATGCACTGCATCACTTCCTCTCTTCGGTTTCCTGGATCTTCCATTTGCTTCACACGGCTAATGAATCACAGTAAGTGAACAAAGACCCCAGGATTTTCAAGCAGCACAGAGTGCTGCGCAAATAAATGCTTACACATCTCCAAACGAGCTATCTGTGATAGTTCAAGCTGACCCAAAAGTACCAGTTTAAGACTTCACAAACACACTGAGTTGAGAAAGTTAGCAGAAAGCTAAAAAAAAAGGAGTTCCTGCTGCGCTTTTCAACTTGGACACATCACGGAAAAGAAAAAGATCTGCACCGGAGCATTAAGAGCCAAAGCAACTTTTACTGAACTCCTAAATTACAACTCAGTCTAAACGAGAAATCTTCCATCCTGGTCCTCAGGGTTTTAAAAGTTCCCCTGCTGCCGCACACCTGACTCTGACTCGAACTCTGCACAAGTCTGCTAATTGCCCACTGCTCTGAGCCAGGTGTGCGGCAGCAGGGGAACTTCTAAAACCTGCAGGACACCAGCCTCCAAGAACCAGAACTGAGGATCCCTTTTCTAAAGCCTCTATGTGGTGTGCAAACCCCATCCGTGCATGAATTAACTTTGAAAAGACCCACAGCTGTCCAAGAAGTGCTCAGTAGCTGGGAGTCCAATTACCTCGGAACCCCATGCAATTTAGGCACTTTGTGTTAAAAGGCCAAATTGAAGCTGAGAGTTGCCACTTCAGTCTGAGATCCATTAGTTTATTTCAAATTGAGTGTGTCGAACCGCACAGCTCAAGGAAGTTGGCAAGAAAGAGGAAGTGAAAGCGCACCCTGTTCAGTTTAATAATAATAATAATAGTAATAAAAACACAGGATTTAAAGTTAAACAACAATTAGCTGATTGCAAGTCACAAACGCATTTAAATGTGGCATGAATCAGATTTGAGAGATGTGTCATTTGGACTTTAATGGTGTCATTTACAACCACACAGAAATCAGTTTTAATGTGCGCTAACAGATGGTGTAGTAAAAATGACTCAGCATTTACTGTGCAGCTTTAAACATGCGGATGGAAAAAAGTGAAATAGCATTTAAGCATGCGGATAAAAAGACTTTGGCTGAACTATTCTTCACAAATTTGCTGCTTACCAAGAGATTTAAAGAAAATTGCCTTATTTTACACCAGTTAATCTGTGTAATTCAGTTTTTAGCTCCTATAGTTGGAGCAAACCTTGTGTGTTAAACCCGGTGCAGTAAAACATAATGTGCCATTTTGTTGACTGGCAGTGCGCCGTGTTTTTATCAACATAACTTTGCCACCATCAGGGATGAAATCTACCCTGAAAAAGCTTTTATAGTGGATGCCAGCCGCTTCATCCCCGAGCCATTTCAAGAGCATTAGACTTGCTGTGCACATCATCATATTACGCCACAGACAACGATGACACACAACGCTACAAATCGGAGGAGATTCAAACCATTTCCCTCATGAATTACCAGCAGTTCAGGATGCCGCTGAGCCGCCTCAAACTGCAGCAGTTTTCATCTTTTATCCCGCGCACACTGTTTACATTAAACCGGTGTCATTTCAAGATTATCTCCCAGCAGATAAAAATCTGAGTCCACATGTCGAATAAAACAATAAACAACAACATCATTTCTGTTATATTAAACTGACTTGATTACACACAGCTTTATAGATTTTAAGCCTGATCCGTGGAAAAAATAACAGACCCTACCCTAACTCATAATCATCCCCAAAAAATGATTAACAAGGCAGTTGCTCAAATTTTAGACCTTATGTCCTCAGAACAAGGCTGAAAGTGTGTTTCCATGTTAACACTAATGTTTATAAATGATTTAGTTATGTGATCGATGGCATTTGTGAGAATGCAATTATGTCTGATCGCAATTTACTCAGGCATAGAAATGGACACTAATTTATCATCTGAGGTAGATGTTCCTATAGACTGGTCATGGTTTTAGGTGTTTCAGTCAGCTGTTTCACATTAATATGGTTTTCATGGCTTTACAAGTCATGCTAAGTTTTTTTTCTTTCAGTTTTGTTGTTAAATATTAAAGCAGAAACACTGAACTTTGGCAGATTTTCTCACTTTGGTTCCCATAACGGCGGCTAACTCAGCGTCCGTCTTGCATCCTGCCTCTCCTCTGTGTTAAAAAAGGTGAGATCAAGGGTGTTTGGAAGCAGAGCAACCAGAGGCACATGTATAACTGCACCGAAGAATGGATAAAATGAAGAAAAATAAGACAAAGTTTTAAAAATAAGAAGACATGGTGA
>JBBDHI010000025.1:16562331-16575946 GCA_037177115.1 Craterocephalus stercusmuscarum
AGTCACTGCGGCAGTTTTCTGGCTGGAGCTGTTTCATTATGCATGCTAACAGGTTTACAAAATCCAGTTTTGGAAGCTTTGTATTAAAGCGTAAAAAACAAAGTCCGTGACAAAAGTTAATTCTATTATTAATAATGCATACAGATGAGTGGAATTACAGGCTTTGGTGCTTTTTGAGGACAGAAAAGAAAGGGATTCCAGGTGATTGCCATTAGGTACAGATTTACTGATTAGGAGATTATTTTGTACCTCCATGAACTGTCACAAATAAATTTGATCAGACGATAAAACAGGAGCGCGTTGAGGAGACAAGCTGTCAGGATATGTTGACAGTGAGCATTGTTATGGTGTACTCATCAGGATGGCTGGAAAGCAATTAGCAAGCTAACTAGTAGATAATTAGTGATAAGCAAGCAGGATGTCCCCTGTAGGTTTGACCGTCCATTAGGTCTAATTGTTCACACAATACACTCAAATTTTAGTCCCACCTTTGCGATGAGTCAGTATTTACTTCCTGTTTGTCATAGTTCCCATGCCTGCGCCTTATTTGGCCACGTTCCTTGTCTCTTCTCTGTCACAGCAGTCAGCCACTAATTAACCAAACCAGTTTCACCCGTCCCTTCTGTCTTTATAGGCAGGAGTATCCCACGAGTCCCTCACAAGATTGTCTGCAAACCTGCCTACAGCTAGCCGCTTCCCAGCTGTTTGTGATCTGATCTCGAACCTGTTCTGCCTCTGGGATCCCCTGAAATTGTGAGTTTTGACACCTGACCCTGAATGTTTTTGACTAAGGATTTGCGGATTTGGACTGCTAACCCTGCTCTGACCCTGGGCTCATTCATTCTGTGAATGGATGGAACTGGATAATCTGTTTCTGTCTGGCTTCTGGACCTGGATAATTTTCTAGATCTTGTCTTGATTTTACCTCTGCTCTCACCACTCCTTGCTCTTCATCCATTACACCTGCAGCAGTCATAACCTTTTTGTCTCCATAAGTTTACATCCCTCCGTTCTCCCAGCCTGAACCTTAGCTATCTTTCACTGCTCACCTCTGGACTGTGGCTCAACAATCACAGCACCACTGCTGCAGCATCCTATGAATGTGGTTCTTCACAACACATCCCTACATTCCAGGCCAGCTGAAGACTTAACTAACTTTTCTCCTCCCTGTGGGTTTAGACTGTTCAGAGAATCACCTTCCAGCCGACACTGCCAGCATTCTCAGTTCCTGATTATCAGCCTTTGTGCATCTGTCAAACCCATTAACTCTTATCCTGTTACTCTGTCACTGGCCCTTTGAGTCTATTACACCATTGCTGAAAGAAGCGCCGAAATATGTCTTCAGGTTACATGATAGGTAAATTCAGATGACTGAAATCTTTTTTTTTTTTTTAAATCAAACTCCCAAGAAAGCCATACTGTATATATGCACTATTTCGTATCTGATAGCCATAGGGAAGATCTATGCCACGGTGGTAGATTTGACAGAGAATGTACCACAGTGTTTAATTTCCTCTCCCTGTGAAGGGAAGCCCTGTAGCACAGATGGTGAGGTGGAGGAAAGGTCTGTCGAGGGGCAGCTATAAGGGTAGAGGTGCCCGGACAGAGGCCAGCACGATCCTAGTGCAGTTTTTCTGATTAATAAACAAGGTTCTTTTATGAGCTTATGACAGTCAACATACTCCCCTTTAGTCCTGGTGGGGCTCTGGGGGATTATTACTCTGCCTAACAGCTGGTAAGTTATAAAGCAATGCTAACTATAAGCAGTCTAAATTTGGAACAAAAGGCAACTACAGATGAATTTCTCCATGCATAACTCTGGTACGATTCCATCTCTATGACTCAAGGCATTGTGCTAATCTAAGCTCATCATGTCTCCCTCTCAAGGTGAAAGTCAGGGCAGGTGTGTGGGCAGTTCAGTTTTCAAAGCCGGGCTGCTCTGGAGACTCCTTCAACCACCGGCCAACATGGGGTAATCAGCCGTATCAGATATTTCAATGTCTCCAATGTTCACTGTTCCAGTCTGGAAATCACCTGCTCCTGGGACACATCCATCCCCCGTGATGATGCACCTCAGCATTTTTCTTCCTACTATGCTTCTTTTGCCTCCCCTCCTTTTTGGTTCCCCCTCGCCGTCCTCTCTCTCCATGAGCTCTCCAAGGGATGGAGAGTCATTAGCAGGTAATGAATGTCGGGAATGTGTGATTTCAGCGAGTGTCTGCAGGGCTAACCGAATGGGAAACTGGGGAGTGGATCATTTTCCTCATTGTTCCTTGTCCGAGGCCAGGGGAAAGATGAAGGAATTCTGGTTATTTTGGCCCGGCTCTGAAGAAGAGACATGGTAATTGGCTTCCCTTTGAGACAGACTAGCATTAGAGCTAAATGTGCTTAAGTCGTTGTGGCCAGTTCTTTTCACGTAACTACATATACCATGTATAATAAATGGGCATCTCTCTTTCTGACTAGAGGGAGGATGAAGTGGCTCTGGTTTTTACCCTGTAGTGTGTGAGCATGGAGGGAAATGAGAATCCTTCTTCATGATTGGAAGACATGCTGTGTGATGCATTGTTAAACTGCTTTGACCGCTGTGAAGCGAAAAGTTACCATCAAGAACCTCTCACTGCTGAAATATACATCAGAATCTCAACCAATTAAATATAGATGCCGTGTACAGTATGTGTGCAATCTGAGGACAGTAAGGCTCGGTTTGTGTGTGTAACACAGACCGCTGTGCCGTGTTTCCCCTAAGTGTCGGTGTACCCAGTTGGGGAATGTCTGACAAGTACTCTTGCTTTGTTTACCAGCTTGAAATGAAGCTGTCTCATATTTTATACTTTTCAAGCATCTGCGGCCTTTTGAGATGCATGAGTGAACCGCCTTATCAGCACTAAGCTTCTCCACACAACTTTCTCATTAACTTGCAAGTGACAGCGGAAGGGAGTGACCATATGGATAGGAGATATATATGAATTTATTGCATGTTTAGTTTAGAATAAAAGTTATTTTCATCAGACAGTGAGTCATCTAACCTTCTCAACTATGCTATCTTTACTTGGACGGTGAGAAAGATGAGAGCTAGACACAGAATGTTATGATGAGTTTTTATCCAAGGCTAGAGAAGTCTGCTGTACAGACAACTGAGGAAGATGAATACGGCGGCGGCCGTATTTCATTTCAGCACGAGATAGCACTTTAGACTTGTTTTTAACACTGAAGCCCCAAAAAACATTGTAAGCCATAGCATCCACCAGCTTTCCATCATCTGTTATCTTTAAGATGGATTAAAAAATGGCCAGATTCCTGTTTCAGATTACAACTCGTGTATCGCCCAAAAACACACAAACGTGGAGGCCGCTAGCTCAATGTCTAGGTGAATTCTTCTTCTTTTTCAGGAAAAAAGGGTGTCACGATGAGCTGTGTTCATATCTGCAAGAGGAAGAAAATGATGTTGCACGGCTGACTGTGACTTCTGCATGCATCCAGATAGGCTGCCCAGAGGCTAAGGAAATCTCATCCCCCTATATTTTCTGGCTGGCTTGGGCCAACCTCAGATGAATGATAAATGAGCTGTTAAAGCCGAGGTCCTGGGTGCATTCCCTGTCCATACCATAACTGTCAGAGAGGTCATTGTCACAGAATTGCTGTGATTTCCGAAGAGAAAAGAAGGGCGAAATCTTCAGAAGTAATTGTCACCTTGTGACAAGTATTTAAGATGAAAAAGATCTTTGCACTTTAAGCAACAAAACATTAGAGCGCATACAGAGACAGTGTCTTCAGACAACACTGTTTGGCACTTATTGCCATGGAAACCAAGGAAATGGGAGATAAATTCCACCTTTTTGCACTTGTGTCAGTATAATCACTGTCTGATAGATGTTGACATGTGCCCCACCATCTCATTGCCAAACAAGAAGCAATCTAATTTATAAAAATGTTTCTTGGTGCTGTAATTTGACAGAGGCGATCACATCCAAGTGGAAAGGCACAAGTTTGAAATATTCTGGTTTGTAACTGAGTATTTTTATGTTTTTTTTTTTTATGCTTGTAATAAAAGTGAATAACAGTTCAGACCACAAGCCAGCTGGTGATGTGAGCCTATGTGTTCTGGTAAAACAAAAGGCTTACATCATGGGCAGGTGCTCGCCTACTTCCTGTGCTATCACTCCACAAAAATCTCAATTTCATCTCAAGGACAATTGTAGTATTCTACCAGTTCAGTGGCAATAGGGGAGGAGGACGTTAAATGACCCTTAACTTAATAGTTTCTGTTTTTCTGAGCTTCCCTCAGGGCCGAGTATTCATTTGACACATGTTGTTGCCATGGTAAATGGAAGCTTCACTGGTGAGGCGAGAGAGAGTCCCTTAAAGGTTAAGATCCCATCGATTGGCTGGGTGGACACTAAACAAGGAAGGGACTTATAAGCAACCGGGCTTGTGATTGGGCAGAAAGGGAATGGCGCCATCCTGGTTGGTCGAGCAGCGTGTCTTTGGATCCCGGACACACACACACACACCATGTTCTCATCTGCTTCTGCTAATTAGCTGTTCGCCTGAGAGAGCACTGTGCAGCCCGCCAACCCTATTAGCCAAGCAAACTGTTCCCATGAATCCCAGCGTCGCAAACAAACGGACACGCATGCACGGTGCTACCCATCACTGGAGCTCAGAGCCCGCCGAGCTTGCATCCACAGGAATGACGGACTTTAATTATCTAATACCAGAGCTGCTTTGAGTGATGTGTTGATGCTGAAATTACAGGGTGTGCGTGGTTTTTGAGGTTGACCAAAATGGAAAGTGCGAGGGGAGGGGGGGTGCGCTCATCGCTCATCCTCCTATTCTGCTCCAGCAGCATAATGAGCCATCAGCTTCTGCTGACAATCTAACATCAGCTGGCCAATTAATGCCCATGCTTCTTTTTTAATCAGCCGCCTGTGCAGATGCCTCAGTCCAAAAAATGTCCAAGGCCTGGCCACTTGGAGGGTGCATTTTTTCCCCCCCGTCTTTTTAATGATTTCCTCCAGAAAAGCAGAATTCACTTTCTGCCAGATGATTGCTACTCAATGGGAGCATCTTGGACAGAAGCCTGGAGGTAGTGTTATCCATGGAGAGCCACAGAGCCGGCGCACAACGCTGCACAATACTACAAGTACAATTACAGAAAGAATGCAAGGCCTGCTCAAAGATGTCCTCAGGAGATTCGGATGAGTCAATGGGGACCACAGTGCGGATATGTTTCAAGGGCAGTCGCGTTCAGTGTTTTAAAGGCATAGCAGAGATAAAAACCTGCTGTTAAAGAGGTGACATGAGATAAACAGTCCATTGAGAGGCTAAAAGAGCTAGAAACAGATGTTCACAAAGGCAACAAAAGGGAGCTGAGGAAGCAGAGTGACAAAAAGAAGCATCTTCTCATTACCAAGTGAACAGAAGTGCCTGTTTGCACTGCCAAGAGGAAAAAGGGAGGGGCGATGCAGCAGAAGAGCAGGAACAAGACGCTGGACTCAGCTCTCCAAACGGCATGGTGAGAAGATGAGGAGGAATTTTTGCTTTGTGATCCTATAACAGGGTTATACATGGCTACTTTTGATGAGTGTTTTTAAAGGGAAACCCAGCAACTTGCTCTTGTGAAACAAGCAAAATGTCTCTTCACATATTCCACATGCTAGCATTCCTTATTAGAGCAGGAGCTGTTCACCTTGGATGCATCCCTATTCATAACCACCCCAGAGGTATAAACCTGCTCTCAGCTGTACCACGCTTGGTTTATGTGCCAGCTTAGAGTTAATTATATCCAGTGACAGATCTAACAAGCTCTAATTTAAGTGTGAATACTACTAAGCTGGACATACTTCCTTTATCTCTTTCCCCTGTTCCCTCATGATCTGCAGCCTCGCATCTGCAGTCTTCTCACGGCTCTGACACAGGTTATCCTGATGATAGCAGATGTCATTTAATGTGATGTCCGGGGGGGTGGGGGGGGGGAGGTGGAGGGGGGTAGTGAAGGGGCTATGGCTAATGGAGAGTGTGGAGCAAATCAGATTTCTGTTTGACAACAGTGTGCTCTTTTCTAACTCCACCTGCCAGATTGCTTTGAACTGAATACCTAGAGCCGGATATAGCTGCGCAGGCCAGAGGCAAAAACAGGGCGAGGTCGTTTGTTCTACAGCTGAAATCAACTGTTTTTTTGTTTTTTTTGGGTTTCTCTTTTTGTTTCCCAACAGAATGTGTTTCAACCTCAAACTACACAGAGAAACCTGGTTTGGAGTAACACTGCCAGCAGTCATGTTTGAACTAAGTGAAATAACAATTGTGTACAGCCCTCCCCCCCACCCTCTACACTTCAAAGGCAGTGGATGATGGTGGGATGTGCACCTGAAACTAACATGAAAATTTATGTAAGTGGGTCAGTGATTAAAGCAACAACGCAGGCCACACCCAGCAGCAGTCAGTGGAACAGATAATTGCATAATTCTGCTAATATCTGTCACTTGCTTTGGTGTTTATGCATGCGACTGTTTGCTGGCTGGGGCATCGAGTGAACTCAGTGACTCTCCCAGCATCAGAATAATGCTGCCATTACTATTTTTGACAGCAGGGATGATGTCATTAAAGTGATGCTCAGAGCTCGGTTTTCTCAAAGTGATCAGCTACATTTCATAGTTCTTATATCCACGGTACTTTTCCTCTGCTTTGGTCCAATGCAGATAGTACCGCCTCAAAACACGACTGATTATACAGCAATCTCTGCATAAAACTGCCAGCATACAGAACTTTTTCCTGTTTGCCACAGAGCTTACTCCAGGCCATCTGAAAGGAGACGAGGGTGGGAGCAAATTCACCGTCAGGAAGCAGTGCAATGAAAAAACACCATTAGCGAGGAGCATAGCTGTGCAGATTCACGCTTAACAAGAACAAGTTCAAAGTCTGGGTTACAGAGATTATAACGAACTAATTTTCCATCTGTAATTATCCACCTTCAGTCTGAAAATGAACTAGCTCATGTTCATTGCTCGCTTCTTTTTTGTTTTAAAAATCAAACTCCTCTGAATTATGCTCATTACAGTATACTGTATGGAGTGTTTTTAAGTAATGGAACAGTGGCACTGCAGCCATCTGTGCAGATGCATGCACATCAACACATTCTGCCCTCAGAAGAAATAAAACCTGTTTACATTTATATACATAAAATATTTCATTTTAAAAGCCATTTAGATGAATAAATTGATGCAAAGTCAGGAGGCTCTTGCTGTGTGTGTGTGGCTGGAGGTTTCATGCAGATCTCAGCATCAGTGGGAAGCTGGGGACTTGCTACCTTACATGAGCTCTGAAATATACCTTTAATTAAGCCAATAAGCTCAGAGACTGGATTTTTTGTACTTTTCATTTTGCAGCATTACTTTGAGATGCCACATTGACAAATCTTTCTCATTTCTCAAGCAGCCATGGAAACGACATAAAAGGGTTTTTAACAATTAAAAAGCTTTGTTTTTCTCACAACAAGAAACGCAATCAGCTACAAAAATTATACTGAATTTAAAGTTGGTCAGGGCAAACTAGGGACACAGATGACACCACATCTGTTTCTACGTTGATTCAACTTGTAGCTTGGCAGCTCTGTTGACACAAAGCAGGATCTTTTCTAAACTCACACTGGACTGATCCAATTAAATTTTGAAACACCACCTTTTGCTGTGGCCCCTGGTTCCTTTTCCGCAGTACGGTGCAACTTTCCTCACGTTCTGCACCATCCTCATCAGGAGCTGATGAAGGTCCTGCTGTGGCAAACATGTCAATCATTTGTACGCATTTGGCAGCATCTGTCTGAAATACCTTTCTTTTAAATTTTACACCCCAGAGTTTTTCTGCACCGCCTGTCTGTTTCCTCTCCATCTTAGATTTTGACAGATGCCTGCACCTGCTGGCACAGAACCAAAACAGTTTTAAACATCTGACTGGGTGAGCCTGGTGTCAGCCAGTTTGGGCCGAAATGCCACAGCAAGATTTTTTGTCGCAGTCCACACACTGTTGGGATGTTGCAATGGGATTTTGCCTTCCAAACCCTGATGTTTACAGCCCATTGTACTCAGTAAACACAGTGCTCATGCCAAACTTCTAATTCAATTTTCTCTATCCTTCTACATCCATCAATGATATTAAAATAAACTTTTGTTTTACCTTCACTGCATATCCAAACAAGATGTGTCTGTGCGTCTTGTCGCTACATTAGATGCAACATTCGTCCACAGATTGATGGGCAGATGTACAAACAACAGAAAATGAGCGTAGAACTTCCGTTTGTAGTAACCCCAGCTCCAGTGTCAGTGGTTCTGTCAACATTTTTACCAGAAACAGTCACAAAGTGTAAAAGGAGAGCTACCCTTATCCTCATAGGCAAAATCACTAACAGAAAGCAGAGGCGAAAAGTAATGAATTACATTTACTCACGCTACTATAACTGAGAAGTTTTTGTAATTTGCCATTGTTTATTTTTTATTAAAATCATCCTGATATGCCTTCATGATCAATTCTGAAAATAACAAAGAAACTTTTACTCAAAGTAAATTTTAAATTTAGTACTTTTTTCTTTTACTCAAGTAGAAGTAAAAACGATGGCTAATTTAGTTATGGTATAACTTAGGTAAATGAAAAATACTTTTACTCGATTAAACATTTCTGTACTTTTTGCAATTCTGACGGACAGTTTGAATAATGAGAATAAAAATCATCAGTACACAGATGCACAACCGAGCGCCCGGCTCGTCCTGTAAAGGTCAGAGGTAAACATATGGCCTGTTATGAGTCAGAACTGAAGTCATGGTAACAGTAGGGCTGTAACGTCTTTCTGCGAGGACATCTGAATTCTCCCTTCAGCAGATGCCAAAGACGTACCGTGTCTCTTTCTCTGTATTGACCAACAAACATCTTATTTTGCCCATGTGCCAAGACCAAATGGGATCTCACAGGGGGCTATTTTCTCAGCAGATCTGCTGTGAATGGAAGTTTAACAATAGCATGGAAATTACTTGCCATTTGTCTGACTGGGCTTCACATGGGAAAGTGGACTGAATTGTTTTAAAAGTGCACTCAGTGTATTATAGTTAATCTGAGGCACAGAGCTTCCTCCCCCTCTGGCACTCTGACTAGTGTTAATCACACAGTGCTGCACACAAGCTTCCTCCTTAGCATCTCATTGGGCACCCTGCTGTTTGCAAAGGGTGGCTGCTCAGCGATGGGCCTCTGGCGTGGTCTGCAATCAGAACTGCACGACTCAGACTGAAGCAGGTGTGCAAAGAGATAATGCAAACATAAACATTATGGCACCAACATAATTCCAGACTGTGTGAAAAACAAAGCCAAAACACTTGCTGCTGGGAGGCTACTGCTCAGATAGATTTTCTTTCGGAATATAGCGACTATAGAGCACTGTGGTCATTTTGTATGCCTCGTGCGTTCGCAACATACCCTCTTATCTTTTCAGCTGACACAAGAACCCCTCAATTAAATGTGACTTCTGTCATCTTTCCAACTCATACAAATGAAACGCACACACGCACTCCCAGGGGCCCTTATGAAATCTAACCTCCCTGTCAACTGACTTCAGGGTGGGCCGAGAAAGGGGAGTGGAAAGAAAAATACTTCAGACAGACGCTTTTTAGATCAAAGCCGATCGGACTCAGAACGAGCATTGCAATGTAGAATAATTCACAGAAATCTAACAGCCATCAAAGGGTTCGTTGCCCCTAAAGAGATGTGCTGTGGGGAATGTCCAGCTCAGCCAGTGTTTTTAACATCAAAAGAGACGACTCCCTCACTTTGGGTCATTACTGCAAGCAGCTCCTGTCAATAATGAGTAAGCAGCCCTTAATCTAGTTTGACAGAGTGTCCGGAGCTTGGGTGAAAAGCCATCCTCTTGCTTGCTGAGCACACTAACTTTAAATAAACCCAAACATCTGTAGAAGTTTTCTGACAACACACGCAAACATATCGCATATTTCATTAAGGATTCAGATACTGTACCCGTGTACAAGCCACTTCTCTTTCAAATCAGCTCCTTAATATCTCCACTTTGGTGCCGGTTCGGAGGTCCTCTGTAGTGATCAAAGAGCCCAGCCTCTTATGCCAGAATATATTGGCTGTAAGTGATGTAATTATTGATGGTTTTGCTGACTGACCTTTTCTGTCTGTCCCACATAACGCCTCCAGCGTGGGAGACCTTAAGCCCCTCACCTCCTGTGCACTGTCTCCATAACCACTGGGCTCCAGTCAGACTGGGCTGCTAGTTGCTCATGCAAGCTGGATGCTAATGCAATGTGACCACTTTCAGTTCTCAACCTTTGTCATGTCAAGGGCATGAAGGATATATTCAACACAATCAGTGTGGAATGACTCCACTTACTGCTGTGCTCAGTGCCTATCACCAGGCCATGGGTAGGAGCCCACCAAGGAGGGGGTGTTTCTCGGCCTTGTCGGGCCCTGGGCTCTTCCTGCCTGGCGGGGTCATTAGCAGTCAGTCTTGGCCTGCTGGGGCCTGGAGGGGCTCTGGCTGGGCTCTCTCTCTGCTGCCCTCTGGGTGGAGCGGTAGCTGGGATTCATGCTGCTGAAGGACCGGGCCTTGGGGCCCCGTGGTCTTCCTCTGAGCTTCGAAGAGAAGTGGTTGCATTTGCATGATCGTACTCATCTGAATTCTCTTCATTTCTCATATCCTCATGCTGACAGTCACTGTGTCATCCTGGAGTTACCATAATTTAGTTTTCTGTTTGCTCCTGGTGCTTCGACCGAGGCTGTGATGCATGTTTTCTTCAGCTTGTTTGTTGATAGGTGCTCCTGATTGTCAGCATAGTCTATATGTTTCTAGCAGTTGGTTGTCTGCTGTTTCTGACTGATGAGCTGTTCCTTTCTCTCTGGTTTAGCTTTATCTCTTCTTCCTCCTCTCAAAACTCCTTTTCTCCTAGTCTTTTTTACTTCATCATTAACGCCTTGTTTGCATGTAGCTTTTTTGTTTTCATTTAGTAGATGTTACATATGACCTTTGTTGTACCACAGTGAGACACTTTTACTCTTTTTACATTCTTTGTATCACTGAAAATCTTTGTCCAAAAGGTGACTTCAGTTTGCAGTTATTCCGGCAGACTAACAACAGATGGTACCAAGTTGTGCCTAAATGGGCCTAAATTTTAATCGGCTTCATTTTTTAGGCAAGCCTGGAACTTTTTGCTCATTTGTGCTATAGGCCATCTTCATTTATTCTTCGACGGGAACACATCCACTGATACTTTCACATTACGCTAATGTTCCCTTATTATGGCTCCAAAGGTGTTCAATAACACCTGATGCTTAAATATTCTTTCATTATGGCAGATATCTAGAAAATAAGTATACAGCTTAAAGGGTTAAAAACATGTACAGGGATAAATTACATTCATAATTAAAATATGCTGTGGATAATATCCAACCATACTGTTTAACAGACCATGTGTTCCCGGCCTATTTCTCATCTCACATTAAAATGCGATTCAATATCAAATAATCACTGTAAATCCCTTCCCAATCACAAGTGTGACACTCAAGTGAGTAGATAAGTGGGTCACAACATCTGCCGTGCAGCTGCTGTTACGTAATCCGGGATTACTTTAACAATGATTTTAATATGTGGCGGAAGCTGTGAGTAAAGGGCAACCTGACATTTGGGGAAATATTGGTGTTTACTTCCCCGGCAGAACATACGGAGGAAGGTTTTTAATTTTATACCTTTTTTCTTTTTTTTTTTTGTGCACACATTGGTGTTAATATATATGAAAAACTGGAAGTTTGTGAAAATTTGGTCACCAACATCCTCCAGACTGACACAGCTTAGTGTTTATTACTCATTTAATAGATGTAAAATCACAAGAGTCATTCTTTACTTTAAAAGGCGACTACTGCAGAAAGTACAAAAGACAGCAGGTCACAAAAGGGAGATAGCAAAATTACAGAAAAATCTCATTGTAGCCTGATGAAACATGCTAATGCTAACTTGAGATACAAGCAGAGCAAAATGATGTCAGTGTATAGTGTTAGGCTTTGATATTAAAACAACTGTGTCTACTCATGAAAAACCAGGTGCAGAAAGGGTACTTTGGGGTATTTAGAGAGATCTAAAAAGTGTGGTTTCTAAGCTTTCTGTTGGAAATATGCTAATACTTTCAGATGTGGCCATAGGAATGTTGGTACCCGCAAAAGAAATGAGGCTTAAAAGTTTCTCAAGGATTCATACCTTCCTTAGGGGGTTAGGTGTGGAGTGGTAACAAAAGCTGATGATTGTGCATCATTTAGAGTAAATTCAACCTTCAGAGTGCTTATCAGAAAAGAAAAAAATCCTCTAAATTCTAACCTCTAGCAGACAAACACAGTTTAAGTTACTTAGGTTGGGTTATACTTGCTCTCTAAAACAGGTATAGATTATCATGGCTGATTCGTGTAATTTCCCCTTTGTTTAAAGAGTCGTTCCTGCATGTCCTCAAAAATGTATTGTGCAACTTTACAAGCTGCAATATGTGAGTAACAAGTAGGGGCAGCGTTGAGGCCAATATGACCAGAAGCAAGACATCCTCTTTTGTGACCTAGTTTACACCCTACAGATATGACGCTTTATCTGGTCTGAGTTTCCTAATGCTCCCCCTTGTGGAAAGGTGTGTTGGAGGAGAGATCGAAAATTTGCTGGATAGTTGCTCACAAAGACTGGGATCAATGGGCAGCGTTGATTAACAACGTCCTTCAGTTTCTTCCAGACGTTTGAGTTTAACACACTGAGAGATCCTCTTGTCTCCAGGTTATATAGGAGTTATTGTTATTAGTTTGTCAACTTTGCACAAAAACCTCAAGACCGGGTTGGGGTTGTTGAATGTTACAGTGATCAGGATCAGGCGATAAGTGGCACAGGAGACCATCGGGAGACATGAAAATACTGGATCCCTGTGGCGTGCAGCTGAGATGGGAGAACGAGGTGCCTTTATTCCAGGGACCAGCAACTTTAGCTCTTAGGAGTCAGTATCCTGCAGGTATTGGATGTTTTTCTGCTCCAATACACATGGTTCAGATTAATGTAAAAGTTAGCAAATTGTTGGAAAACCATTGAATTTGATTCAGATGTGTTGCAGCAGGAAAACATAAACCTGGAGGACAGCGGAGCTGCTGATCCATGTCATCTGGTTTCCCCATGATCAATACAAGATCTTGTCAGGTCAAATGAAGCCAGATTTATTTATGAGCACATTTAAATCTTGTGGAAAAGTTAACTCAACTCTTTGAATTCTTGAACTTTCCAGTTGACAGTGCAAGCACAGAGAAAATTTAATTTGTCTTATGTTCCAAAACTCAGTAATGATTAGTTAATAATGCCGACAAGCAGCACACTTTATCTCCGAAAAACACACTGCGTTCTTTTTCAAGAACTATCTAATTCACTCAGAAAAAAAGGGAATTTTATTACTTTATCATCATTTTATTATGCCTCTGTACATTTGTGATGCAAACATGCCTGCACATACAGATAATATCAGCCTGGAGTCCACTCTGTACTGTACGGGTTTGCAGAATATTCCTTTTTTTCCCTCCCCCCTGAGTGTGTATAAATGTTTAA
>JBBDHI010000025.1:16702601-16713863 GCA_037177115.1 Craterocephalus stercusmuscarum
AATATAAGCTGTGTTTTTAAGCTTATTTTGAATTTGATTACAGCAACATCTATACAAAGCTGGAATGGGGTAACAGGGCTGGAGACTAATTGAACTGAATGGAAATCAACTGAAGCACTAATGAGGATAATTGGCAACAGGTCATGACTATGTGTAACAGGAGCATTTCAGAGATACAGAGTCTCTCTGATCACTGCTAACAATTTAAAGAGAAAATTGTTAAACAACTTTATGTTCCTCACATTAAAATTTCAAAGAATGGGCCCTATCATCTACTGTATATATTACTGTCAAGATTCATAATTAGGAATCTGTGTGGATGGGAGAAAGTTAAAGGTCAAGACTGGATGTAATATTCAGGCTCTCAGACAGCACTGCATTAGAAACAGACAGGATTCTCTACTGGAAAATATTGCATGGGTTCAGGAAGACTTCCAGAAATATGGAACACTCCACAAAGGCTGCTTAAAGCTCAAAATGTGAAATTCTCGCTGGAACCCATAGGTACTGTGTCCTGCAGACTAAAGAGGAAAGGGAGCATCCAGCATCTCTAATTAGATGGGCTGCATCAGCGCCTCCAGCGTGGGCAGCTTCCACATCTGTACATGGATGTGTTAGAAGAACGCCTGATCCCATCCAGAAATTGTCTCTTTTAGGGAAGACTTTGCAGATTCCAGCAAGACCATGGTAAACCACAGCTTGAGTCCATCACACCAGTGGCTTCAGAGGAGAACTGGCCTGCTGCAGTCCAGCCTTTTGCTTTGCTGCTGGAAAACCATGGGACAGTAGCTGAAAGTAGAGCAAGTTCTGGATTGCTTGACCTGGTGATGGTTTGCTCTGCGAGGTAACTCAACACACAAAGAACTGCTGATGAAGTGCTCACAAACTCTGTGCCCCTTTCACACTCATCGAAGATTTCATCAAAGACTAAGCAAAGGTTGCCTCTAGCTGTGTTTGGACGTGATGCTTTTAGCAGGCTCTGCCTCTGACTCTTCACTTACAGCCCTCATGACCTCCTTCTTCTCCGTGTCCTCAAAGAGCATCTATTAGACAAACTTATTATAAAGTAAAAGACTAATAATTAATTTTCTGATCTTTCCTGCCCTTGAATCTTGGAGATACTGTATCCAAGGCAATAAAGTCTGTTTTTGGGACATGTTTAAAGTCTGTATTGAAAACTGTTGTGGTTAGCGGTTCAAGCAATCAGTCTGGTTAGCAAATACAAGCAGTTTGAATTTAGCTTGGCTCTCTTGTTTATTTAAGAATTCACTTCTTAATATTATTGCTTCCACTTGTCTGCACCTTGTCCCTTCACCACATCTTGACATATTCTGAATAGATACAAGATTTATAAATACCCAAGTCAATGATATACCATTTCAGACTATTAGGTCTAGCTAGTAGGCAAGAAAAACACATCAGTCAATCACCCACATTGCAAGCAGGGTAGAATAAAAACCTAACAAGGCCTGGCAATGCAACGGGATACTTCAGTGTTAATTTGACATAACATCCATCTAGTGGCTCCAGGAGAAAGCTTTTTACTGTCCAACGTTCCTGGTCAGCGCCATGTACTGGGGAAATAACACATTAAAAGAGTACAATGGCGTGCGTGTCAGCTGTGGTTGGATTCTTAGTCCTCGTTACCCTCACTGTCAGTACAGCTGAAAGGTTGAGGCTGCTTTTACTCTAGAGGTCTCTGCATCATGCATCTTACTTGCATAGCTGCTATAGGTGCTTGGCTAGCACTGTCATAACAACCTGGATATCTTCCAGATGTCCACGGGCCTACAGCCAATGCTTCGAATGCCCTAAAACTTCACCCTACATTAGCCAGTGTATGCGAGAGATGCTGTGCTGATAAAGCAGACCCTTGTGTGCACAATTAAGCCCCCACTTTGTCTAAGCTATCTTTAACTTTTTTAGCAATGGTTAAACAAAAAGAAAAAAACTAAACATTTGATTTTGTGAGTGTTCAGCATCACCTTTCCGCTGTTTGAGATTCACAAAACTGATGAGCGTGCAATACAACAAGCTTTAGATTGAAAAGTGGAGACATTCCAGTGTGCAGTGAGGCTAAGAAACAGCATCAGATGAAAATCAGTGAGCCAGGTTTCTGTTGTAAAGGCAATAACAGTCAAATCTGTTTAAATAAAACCAAAGTGGTCATGCTGTAATGCAACTGGTGCACAAACAGTAATAACCTTCAGCTTCTACAGCAATGGCTACACATTCAAAGCAATAAATTCACAGGAACTGTTTTTATTTGCAAGTGGTGAAGAAAAGAATAAATGGCTGGGACTCTGACCTGGGCACACTGTGTCAAAACCAGAGCCAAAGCAGTTTCTCCCTTATTTAAAGAGGGTTTCCATAGTGTGAGCTTCTTCAGGTCCACCTTCATGCATGTCACCTGAGCTTATTCTGCTCTGCTAAAGGAAGGTTTTTCTTTGGATTTAACTATGTTAGCAGCCACCTTATGAAATATTCTCTTGCTGGCTTTGAGAAGCCAAATGGGTTTAGTTTTTGCAGCATATTGCAACTAACTGTTCTGTGTGACAGCCAACATGAAAAAGATTCAGGCTCAGGTTCATGCTTAAAGCAAATAATCAAATATTCCTTTAATGTGCATCAAAAATAATCTCATCTCCATCCCATTGGTAGCCGGGCCAAAATGGAGGCACTTGATAGTCAGTTTTTTTTGGACTGCACCATCATTTCTAGACACTGGCTATTGTCAGTAATTAGTGGCATTGTGGCTTGTTCTGTGCCTCCTGATTACTGCTACAACTGTGGTTTGATTTTCCTGTAGGTCTCCAACTTCCAACATCAGTTTTTCCCATCTGTTCTGGATCACTCTTTATATTGAGACATGATGTGAACATACAGAGAGAAACAAATTGATCAAAACAGAATGATTTGACATTCACTCGGTTTTCTGTGATATTGATATTAAGGATTATTTAAGGATTCATTAATTAATCTAATTCATTCCTGCAGTAATGCTGATTGGAAATCAGATATTAACGTTTTATTGCTTAAGCTCTTGATTGCTTGTAAATATATTTTGTGCTACTTTACTTTCGTTAATAAGAAGAAAACAATTTTGTATCTTTGCAATGCCAAATGTTTTTGCAAATACACCTATAACATTTGCAAGCATTATATTTACTCATGTTCAAATGCACAATAATCTGTCTCATATGTGTGATGTTACCCTGGTCACCGCTCAGCCTCTTGCATTCCTTGGCTAATCAAGAATCCTTTCTTCCTGCATCCTTTTCGCAATGTTGATTATCAAACACCACACATCTTCCCCTGCCTCCAGACGGCCACTGCAATCACATATACACACACCTGCTACGGGCAACGTCAGCCCACCCAAGGACATTCAGCATGTCAGCTCTGATTAAGCCTGCACTCAGCCGGTAGAATAGAGTTCTTGGATGCAGGAAGAGGTGGAAGGAAAAGAAACGACTTGTGTCCAGTAATAAATCGCAGCAGGCAGCCGGGCTCTTCAGAGCCGTGGCCCAGCCGACCCCCAACAGATGCCGGCTGGTTTGGCCTGCCATTTGCGGCCCGGCCTGTGGGCCAGCACCATGATGAGCGATGGCCACCATCCAAAGAGAGGGTCTGCCGCCACAGGCGCAGCTGTAGGTGTCGTTAACACCCAATGAGAAAAGAGCAGGACTCTGCGGGTGGAGTAAAGTGATATTGATGGAGGTTCGTCTCCAGTTGTCTGGTTCACTGAGTAAATATGAGAATAAATATGGCCTTTTGTGTTGCACGCACCTTTCATTAATATCAACCAGCAACCTCAACGGTGCAGGAGAGCGTCCATTAACAGCAGTCACTACGGGCTGACAGTCGCCATCTGTTTGTAGTTTTATTTGAGATTGTTTTTGGCTTTTTGTCTCCCTCCGCTCTTTCTAATGCTGCAGCCATCACATGCAAAGCTCAATCCAATATATTCTTCTGGGTGCAAGTCGGCAAAGTCAGTGATGTTACTGTAAAGTAGAAAGTTGGAAGATTATGAAACAATTTGCCAAGCTAGAGTCATGGTGTACAGCAAATTGATCCAATGAGAATTAATAGTGTTTGGCAACCTTTTTACTCCGGTTCTCAATGTGCTTTAGTTGCCAGTGAATTGAGAAGTGTAAAAGAAGCATTAGAGACAAAGCGGCAAAGCGAAAAAAAGACTGGATAGGATCATTATTTAGCTCTGGCAACACTAGCTGTACGTCCAAGAACACATTTTTTTAGGCACATCCTCCGCATGCACCTACAAAATTCCTCATAAAACGTAATTTAGATTTTGCCAGCAGACCTTCAACATTTGTGGAATGCAACTCAAAGTTTTATATTGGTAATTATTGGTAATAATGGCCAGTCTAAGGGCAAAACACCACCAGATGAGCTGGTCTTGTACCTGGTCTTGCAAATAATACAGTCAGAGGGAGTGTACTCTCGTCAGGACAGAACAAATGCTTCCCACACCAAAGATCAGAAGGAGTGTATGAGGTTTTCACAGCACAAAGGTTGTAAAAATACAAGATTTACTGGATTATCAAAAGTTCTATGTCAGGATGAAGTGGCTCATGAATCACATTTTACACTCAGGTGTGCCGGTTGTTGTGTAGAGAAGTGCTTGTATGTTTTATACAACTGCAGGAAAATTATTAACTCGCAGGTCTAAGGTCTTGAATCATGTTGTGAGGCGCCAGGACACTTTATGTCCAAACTGGAGTACAGTGGTGGTAAAAGAGATATAAAACAGTGACAGCGTTGTGTATGTGTGCGTGTGTGTCCACATGCATTTGCTCTGCATGTGAACATGTTTCTGGATGACGTTTTGACGATTCTGAGTGTACAGCTGTGAGTATTTGGAATAACTTTCCAGGAGTTCATACTAAAAAAAGGTTTTGGTTGTCAGAAGACACTATTGCACACTGACTAAAGATGCAATTTTAGGATGACATACTGTCCACCAAAGGAGGAAAGGCTTGCCCTATGGCAGTGCCACAATGATCTCAACTTCCTCTGGTTCTCAAAACAGTCCCATAAGCTGTTTGAGTCCGTTGAAGGGATTTCCATTAATCTGCCATGTCTGATGAGAGAATCGTTGCTACCACTGGCTTCAGTTCACTGACTTCATTTCAAGGCCAAAATGACTAAGTTACACACCTGCACAGCGATGCAAGGATGATTTTAGGAAAACATCCATATTTGTGCAAGTATTTTCTCTTTGTGTTACTGATAGCAAAGAGAGGATTATTGAGTTTTGACTCTGTACTCCAAGTCCATAAAACCCATTAAGGTGAGGTAAATGCAGATTTGTGTAACTGTGCTTAAAATGAGCGCAGGGTGCTCTTTATATGTACTTTACTCTACCACATTGTAATAGCTACTAAATTCAGGTACATATAATCTTTATGGCTGTGCAGTCTTTATTTCTGTGACAATGAGCGTACTTATGCAAACATACTTCAAGCCTTTTTTTTTTCCATTTATTTCCCTTCTTTTGATTCATACTCATCCTGGCTGGAACATAAACCTTGATACTATACAACTGACTTAAATTCTCATTGTTTTGAGACACACTTAGGGCTTGTTATATTGGGACTTTAATACTAATGAGTGAGCAAATATTTTGACAAATAAGTTATAACAAATTATTTAAATTGTTTTAAAAAAAAAGAATTAGCAGGTCTAATTTGCATGTTGCAACGACATCTATAGAAAGGCAGTTTGTCTTCTGCATGAAGGGTGTACAAGGAAGTAGATGAACGCTGATGCATATGCATGTTTTAATGAAGGAGTCAAGGACATGTGTTAACAAAAGCCTGCAAAACTGTGCCTGCATACAGCTGATGAATGCGAACAGACACCAGTGTGTGTGATAATTCATATGCGCAAACAATTAGTTTTGATGAGCTAATCGAGGATTGGTTTTTAATTAAAGAGATTATTAAAAAGCATGATAATGTTATAAAACATGGAAAACGGCCACTGTAATGATTCATTTGTAATTAATCAATAGTTACTGGCATTGCTCTGGCATGTAGCCACCACCTGCATTTTCTCATATTAAACCTGTCTGTGCTTCGTGTGGGTGGTTTCAATGAGCAATCAGCTGCTCGAGATACTCGGTGACAGATAAAACACTGACTAGTACTATAACCTCTGATTATGTCCTGATCAATTTGACATTCAACCAGCAGCCTTGCAGGAATGTCACTGATGGGCCTGATCAATCACTGGCGGAATTTTCACCACCATCTGCATTTTTCTCCTCCCTTTTTCTGCATGTTTGGAGGTAGTGAGGCTGGAATCGCTCGCTGAGCAGGATGAATAATGACACCAAATTGAGAGGTGGAGGAAGTAAACACACAGAGCTGTTGTTTCTATTGGATGTTTCACCCTGCGGCTGTCGTCACAGCAACTCTTTCCACTAAAATTTATTGCGGTCTGCTTATACCTTCATGGCAAAAAAAGAACAAGTAATTTCCAACTCAGGGGGCAAGGCCAGTGCTCTTTGCATTCCTTACCTCAATTTTCCATCCTTCTTCCTCTTTGTCCCTCATTTGTTTTCTCCTCATGCATGACCAGGTGTGGACTAAGTGGCTGCTGTCAAGTGAAACTGATAGTAGCTTGTTTGCACATAACCAGCGGATGGCAAAGCCCCACCTTTACAGGACAGCCTTGATGCACATGGTTCAAAAGCTTACGTTCGCTAACAAAAAGCCAAACGATGGAGGCTTTATTTTCTAGTCCTTCTTAAACTGTTAGGTCAGGCAGACACCTTGGCCAGTGGCCCGCGTCTCAGGGATGAAGTTAAGCGTGGATATATCCTTAGCCTGGCTGCCCGTCATGCAGGTCCCAGAATTTTTGGCAGTGGGTGGAGAGCATCCTCCCTCCTTCTCCATCCCGCCATCCATTTTTCTTGGATTTAAAGGTTATCTACAGCCATCCTGTCTGGGGCCTCTGGCGAGAGGTGGGGAGAGCAGCCAGCCTGCCACAGGTGTGAGCAATGCAGATAAGCAAAGAAAAGCCAGGGGAGGGAGGAATCGGGGAAGAGGCGGGACAGAGGGTGGTGATGAGATACGGAGGTCCAGAGTGGCCCAAGACTGACCTGCATTCACATCCCTGTACAGAGGGTCATGCACTTTTGGGGGTACTGAACAAAGAGGACTGCTCTGCATGGCCAAACTACATGGCTGAAATCTCCCAGAAAATAAATGATGGGAGACAGCAGACGAGGCAGCGCTGGGCCTTCGCATGTTGTCTACAGAATAAAGCATGCACCATTTCAGCGAGAGGAACTTGGTCTCAAAATGTTCTTTTAAGGACTGTAATCATGTGAGAGATTAGGATCAGTGATATCATCTGTTCTTCCTGCTTAACAAACAGGAAAACGCAGCCGAGCTGGGACACAGCAGTCAATCCCAAGGTACACCAGCTCATTTTCAGTGTATGTAGCTCCTCCATTAATAACTAATAGATGGAACATTAAGGGGGAATGGTGAGTATGTCTTCAGGGTTTACATTAACCTTGCATACAGCATCTCCTTATCTATGAGTAGAACGAGAGAGAGAGAGAGAGAGAGAGAGAGAGAGAGAGAGAGGATGTGTTGTCCTCTCTTTGACTTTCTTCCTCCATTAACTGCCCTGGGAGGATAATTCAAGTGTTACTAAAAATGCCCAGAAACTGCACAGATGTATGCGGACTGCTCAGGATAAGCACATGTGCAGACCTATGACAATGTAGGAGGTACCCATTGAACACAAATTAATTCCCCAGCTTTACACGCCAATACATGCAAAGTGCACACACACGCATGTGCATTAAAGATAAATAACCAGAGTAGCTAGGAATCATACTCCCCTTGTCTGTGTTTCAACTAGATGGACATTGTGTTCTGCTATTGTGATATTAACATTACTTCCAGTCAGCAACTCCACTGACTACTGTATATGCCCCCTTTCTGTATTGTACTCAGACTGTCAATTATTATCAGGAGCAGCAAGATAATATGCAAATAATCTTATCAATTGTTATTCACAGAGTAAAATACAGCAAAACTGAACAACCAGATATTGAAAATGGAAATAACAAAAATACAAGCGGAGGGAATGACTTGAGATGCTTCCAATTTTATAGAATTAGTTACATTCAGCATCGTCTTGAATTAAAAGATTTAATTAACTTTTGCTCCCTTATCAGTTTGTCACTGGAGCCGTTAAAGTTGACATGATAATAAGTAAACAACCGTGAGGCACATTTAAATTTCTCTTCCATACTCCAGGCCAGATGATGCTGCTAATGTGCCACATTGTTTCCAAATTCATCATCCTGAAAAGTGTAGCTCCTAACCATGAGGCGTCCTCACTCCGGCCCGGGTTGTAGCTGGTGACACGCTTTTCTGTCTGGGCCAGCTCCACCTTCCATCAAAGAAAGGGGATATTCTAACTTTGCATCAAACAGGTCTTTATTTGCACAACTTAGACACGAACCTATGCTGCAATATTCAGATAACAGTTATCCTGCAGCCTGAGTACATCTCAAGAGTGGATGGCTGATTTTGAGTAATCATCACCCCTGTCGACATGCATTTCTCAGCTGTAGCCTGATTGTGCCCTGTTGCAACCCACTTTCCACAAAAAGGTGGTTGACAACCCTCCTTATTACAACAAAAACTTCAGCTTGTACACATCTAGAATACTACTTCTAACAAATCCAAATAGCATAAAGCAATGCAAGAAATATCTTAAAGTTTGACAACCCTAGTCTTGACTGAATTTACCCCGTCAGGGTTCAAATAAAGCTGTAACTGAGCTGTAGATCTGAAGAGGGATTCAAAAAGTTTAATTGCCCACAAGCAAGGTAACACAGTCAGCCCAAAATGTAGAAAAAAAATGGAATCGCTGACAATTTCTTTGAGGGACAAAGATTTTGATCATGCACACAACCAATAGACCCAGCATTCATTTTGAGATGAGAGAAAAACTTGGACAACCAATCACCAATAGGCTTTTTTTTGTGTGTGTCATCCAAGCTCAAAGTCGCTGGGAAATTGCTAAAAGCTAAATGAACCGGTTCTTCAAATGTGGAAAGCAAATTCGAATAATCTTGGGAAACAACAGGTGAACTATGACAACTCCCACCACCGTTCGTGGAGACAACACGGCCATGAGCATCACTCCATTTAGTGCTGTCAAATATGGAGTTGGCAGCACTAATGGAGCTAATGGAGGATGGAGTTGGCAGGACTACTCTGGTATGATGTTTTCGGGCAACAGGGACTGGGAAACTTGTCAGGACAGCATGAAAGATGAATGCAGAGAAACAAAAGATTCACCTGAAAACTGAAAACGATCTTAGGTACACAAATTTACATCAATGTAAAGCGTATCCTGTCTTTTTATTCATTTTATTCATGAACTGAATAAACCAATCACGTACTGACGGCTGCCCATTGATGATCGTCTAAAATGTAGATAATTGAGACATTCAAGGAAAACTTCACTCACAATGCATTAGCCTATATTTTGTTAAATCAAATATGTTTAGTTATAAACAAATATGTATGGTTTAGATTTAGTCAACTAAACTAAGTAAGGAAAATGTGTTAATTACTTTCCCCCATCAATAAGGCAGTCTGGTCATGTATTACATTGTTGTGAAGATGATTAGTTAGGCATTCCAACAGAGTATGACTTGTATGTGTGTTTCTGTGGAAAAAAAAGCGGAGCAGAGCAGAATGTGACCAGGCTGGCTGTGAATGGATCTTCCAAATAGAGTCCCCAACATTGTGAAATGAATAAAGCATAAAAATGGTCAATATGTTGTTGTTTTTTTCTTATTAGTGTGGGAGAGTAAAGTCATCTAATTCACCAAGAAAATGAATACCATCAGAAGAATATTGAAGGGGATTTGGGGGAAACTACTTCACTATTTAGCTTCGCCCCTCAGACCAGAAAAAGCACAATCATTACAAGTTACACCGCGCTGTAAAAGGCAATGAATCATGATTTCCAACAATGTATTACACAACACTAATTGGACTTGCTGATGGTAGAAAATAAATACACCCCTCCTTCATAATATTTTATTTAGTTGACAAATAGACTAAAACTTAAATGGGTCGGTTAATCTCACATATTACCCATCGGGTTTTATCAGATGTAAGCAAGGTTCGAATTATGGGGGAGCCGGGGGGAGCTCCCCCGAAATGCAGAGGAGCTCTCCTAAAGACACTCAGCTGACCAGCTTAGGGGGAGCCCTAAAACATCTACATTCAGGTTAGATTTCATTTTTCCAATAAGGTATCTGTTGCTTCATAAGAAGAATAACTCTTACTGTTGTGTACTTATTTCTTTATTCTTATAATTAAATCCTGCAAACAGCGCAAGTGATCTGATACATACCCTCAGCAGGTGAACGGCAGGGCTGTTTGGTTGTTTTCTTGTCGTCAGCGTCCCTGAAACCGCCACTTGATGCTCTATTTGTGGTTGTAAAAAAACTTTCCATTCCTGTCTCTGATTAAACAAGCTGCATGCAGTTGTTAGGAAGCCCACAAAGACTGTCAGCAGTTCCATATTGTTGATTTTTTCTTTTTTTTTACATTGTAGCAAAAGATTATGATAGTTCCCAGCCCTTGAATGTAGCAAAGTTTTATCTGCGAAGCTGCACCTTACCGATGGTTTCATTTTCCTTTCTCGGTTATGTCTGGTTTGAATAGCCTTTTCCTGCTATATCCCGTGTTTCTTCCCATTTTCATGAATGTGAGTAAATACTATGAGGTGAGCACTTATTTGTCTAATTGACTTTATAAGCACTTTGTTTTATTTTACGTTGGTTAGTTGCTAACTAAAACTTAAAGGAGAACTTCGTTTTTTTTAAACCTCGGGTCTGTTGTCATCTTTCCTCATACATGTGAGTGAGGAGGAAACGAATGTTCACTATCTAATGGTGTCAGTAGTGGAATCTCCCAACGATTTTTGGACGCGAGTTATCACGAGATTTGGACACAGACAACAGGACACAGGCACCAAAACAAGCCGATCACAGCTTCTCAGGTATTTTGGTTCATTTCTGTTCTCTAGTACGTTGCCCCCTGTACACTTGTAGAGACTATCAGAGCACTTCAGTGTGGAAAAAAGCACGTTTTTAGGGCGAACTTAGACGCAAAGCCAATTGCCCTATCCTTATCATTAGCTGGGCTGCTAGCTGCCTGCCCAGCTACATACTGGAGCGATCTTGAA
>JBBDHI010000025.1:16837008-16849158 GCA_037177115.1 Craterocephalus stercusmuscarum
AATAAGCGGGTCAACTGGCTCGTTGCAGAGAGACACAGACAGCCCCCCCGCAGTAATCCCCGCCTCGTCTCGCGAGCTGCTTCTTGCGGAGTATGAAATGTCCTGCCGAACAAGAAGTTTGTTCTCGCTCTCACAGCCTCGAGAACAAGAACAAAGTTCTCGCGTCTCGCAGAGTATGTAGAGGCCTTAACCCAGAGAAAGGCTGCAGGTCTGGGTGATCTCCACCTCAGTGCTCTGAACAACCTGCCCTTTTGCCATGGCGCATGGTAGTGACGTCATCGCAGTCGCAGGTATGCACAAGAGGCTTGAAAGAATCCCGGAATGACAACAACACAGGAAGTACAAGCTGCTTCCGGGTCACAGAGGGATCAGACTTTGATAATAACACATCGGTAAAATGTAAGAGTTTTATGGCAGATAATGCCTTATTTAGAGGCTGACCAGCACCTGCCCCGAACGCTCCTATTAAATGGATATATGCTGATTGCGTGTGGATCTAAATATCTTCTGAAGGAGTTTAAGTTGCGCCACAACTGTCTGGGTGAGTAAACAATCGTATTTCATGCTACAAAATAGGTTCATGTTGAAAAATACCAAACCTCCCCTTTAACACCAGCCTGAGTCAGAAAAGTACCAACCATCTGAACCAGTAGTTGCCCTAACATCTCACATCATGGAAGTGCTTGAGAGACTGCTATTGGCTCGCCTTTAAGCAGATCAACCCTTTCAGGACCTATTACATTTTGAATATCACTATGAGTTTGATCATCTGCCTACTTCAGAGAGCCCACTCATATGCACCAATCAGGCAGCACTATTAGGATCATGTCTTCAGTTTCAAATGCTTTTGATAAAACTCTGCTTTGTTATGTGGGAAGCTCCATAAATTCCAGGCATGTAGCTACACAACCACCTGGATTTATTACACACAGACCAAAGTCAGTGAGACTGGAAGGTTGTGAGTATGAGATGGTGGTCAGCAGCACTGGAGCACCACAAGGGTCTGTTCTCTCACCATTTTTCTTGAATGAATGATGAATGAATGTATCTATTTAAAATGAAAAAACAAAAAACTGAAAATCAGTGGAGAACAAAAACAATAACATTTCATAATCAATTCAAAATAAATAAGTTCAAAAGGAATGGGAAGAAGTATGCACTTTCAGGATCCCCGCCTCTTCATACTAGTTTTTCGAATTACTTTCCAATATCCAAATATCCAAAATGATTATTTACACACATATATATATATAAATACACATGTACATACGCACAGATATGTATATGCCCTCATTACACTGTACACCTCAGACTTCCACTACAACTCTGAGTCCTGTCATCTGCAGGAATACTCTGATTACTCTACAGCTGTGAAGTGCGTCAGTGATGGAAAAGAAGCCGCGCACAGAGAACTGGTCAGTCAGTTTGTAAGATGGTGCAGAAATAATGCCCTTGTCTTGAATGGTGGAAGAAGTACGTCAGACCTCAGCTAGAAAACAGATGCAACAGATCATTACATGTGCAAATCTTCGGTAAGTTGGTTGGAGAAAGTGCAGTAAGCTCTCCGGCTTCCTTAGGAGACACCGATTTAAAGAAGTTGAACAAAGTGATGAAGAAGACTGGGACTGTAGCTGAATGCCCAGATCTGCTGAACATATTGGACGATTACTAACATCCAAAGTTCAGGTGATCATTCCAGCCGACAGAAAAATAGAAAATAAAAAACCCTCACATATTAGTAAAATATTCTTCATTTACTTTTTAGCATTCCTATTATTCCAACAAGTCTCCAACATGTGTAGACAGTTGTTTCTTTGACAGATTAAAAGTAATGCACTAAATTCAGGGTAATAATAAATAATAATAAACTGGAATAATAACAAAACTAAGAAGGAAACTGGATGGAGTCCTACACCTCTGAATGCCTCTGAGTCGCCGCCTTGACTGAGCGGTTTTGAGCATGCTGTTAAAGCAAAGTGTTTATAATGAAATCTGCATTGTTAACGGTAACTTACATATTATAAAAACCCAATGGGCAAGCAGTTATGGTGATAATAGCTTATTCACTGCTTTTCTTTCTTTGTTGTTCACCTTAAGTCTTTTCTTAGAGGCTATGTTGGCAAAATCCTACCGTAACATCAAAAAATGTGTGACAATGCAAAGATTAGAAATACTGAAACACAATCATGTAAAAAACAAATTAATCAGTCACAAGTATGGCAGAGAACTCAAGCTATGTTTTACACAAACTATACTCCTTGAGATTTTAAAGACGACAATTATTTGGTACAGTAAAGTCACAAATAAACTCATCTTTGTACTTTAACAGAAAAAGTTTTAACTGTAAATCAACAGCCACTGAACACATAACTAACATAAATACTGCTCGTGCTTGCAGGGCTAAAAACAAACTACAATTGTTTCTCTAGAGTGCTGCACATGAAAAAAATCTTTTTTTAATGTGTCATGGATTAAAATAACCCAGAATATATATCTTTTAAAAAGAAAAGAAAATAATTATTTCTCTTTTTTTATTTAACTTGTGTAGTATTATTAAAAGAGCCAGTGATATTTTAAGGACGCAATATGGGTATCTGTGTGTGATGAAATAGATATCACGTATCACGCACTGAGGGGAAACCAATGAGTAAAGGTTGTGTATGAGTGTAAGCGTGTGTGTGTCCAGTGGGGACGCGAGGGTCAGAATATGGATTGAATGAAAGAAATAGTCGCCAAAAACAGCCCCCAACAACCCTGTACCCAAACCCCCTTCCCCCAGCCTGGGGTTTGAATTAATGCGTTTCTATTTTTAGCCCTCCCGTGTTTCCAGGGGAAACCTAATGACGCAATGACGTCAATGCAGGTCACCAGCAAGAAGCAGACTGGAGGAATTGAGTGGCTTCCATTAGAGGTTTTGCAGCATTTTCCAGAGAGGAGGGAGGAGGACAAAATGGATTAAGACTAAGAAATGCACAGAAAATAAAAATAAATACAGAGCGGAATGAATGGGAGGCAATGCGACTGACGTCTGGCAACAGGAATGATGGAGGGAGGGCGAGAGGGTGGAGGTGGAGGGGTGGCGGTGTTGAGAGGGGGGTGGTGGTGATGGAGGGGGGTGTTGGGGTGGGGTGGAGGGGGGGGGGGACCCTTACTGCTGCATATCAATGGGTACCGTTCAAATTCCCAGGGATTATTGGAGGGAAAAAAGGGGGGAAGAGAAAAATGATGCACGCTACCTCGGATCGGTGATGACTGGGTGAGCCCATTTCTATTTTTATTATTATATCCTCTGCTTATTGTTGAAGTGAGTGAAAAAACAAGCTGCCGGTCTGTGTTTTTCTGATTTCCTTTTCTGTTTCATTATTTATTTATTTCAAATCTTGGGTGAAAGGCAGTATTCTCTGCCATTAAGGACATGCATCTCCGAGTTCGTTGACGGTGGAGCTTGAGTGCTTTCTCCGGAGAGACGTGTTGATGTGCGGCGATACAGATGAAGAAGTAGAAAACAAAAACACAAAACCCGTATTAGACTACCAAAACGAAAAAGAAAAACTAAGTGCTTTCATGTTGACTTCCACCGTCTTGATTGCAATTATTTATGATTAACCGCAGCTGTGGACGTGCTCCGTCTCCAGCTCCGCTATTCCGATGCAACACCGATCCAGCATCCATCCATACATATATCGTAGCTCAGAGACAGCGCACAACCTCAAGGAAATGCTTTTACCAACGTGTAATTGCAATTCTGAGCTGCGGTCGTAATTTTTAAAGCATAGGGCAAGTTATTAAAGCGATCTGTGCAACACTTGCAAAGCTCTGTGGTCTATTTGTAACAGCACTCATCTCATTTCTTGCCTTATTTCGGTTGTAAAATGTAAATGATCCCGGTGAATTTCATTAGGAACAAGCTATCAAAAGAAATGGAGCCTGGTGATCATCGTTTGCAAGGAGGCTACTTTTCATTGCTAGTGTGTGCGTGTGTGTAGATGTGCGTGTGTGTAGTGGATGAGGAAGGTGTGGGGGGTCATTATTCGTGTGCCTGGAAACTACAAGAAGTAACGTTATTTCTCTTGGCATGAAATAGCGAGGATTAGAACGGGCGCACGCGCAGGCACGCACACACAAACTCATATTGCCCACTAAGCAGGTTTCATTGCGTTATGGCAACAAGTGCCAATTCATTCAACCACAGCTTGTTTGCCTTCCCGATGCTCCAACAATTCCTGTTTAAAATGGATGTCAGCTGTTTTCTTCCTCATCCTGCCTTCTTTCCACCCCCCCTCTCTTTTGGTCTGTCTGTTCTACTCAGTTTAACTCCACTCCTCCACCCCCCTCCCCAGTTTCTGCTAATTGGACTCCAGTGCAGGGCGTTCACCGAGTAGAGCTGCTTTCAGAACCATGGACAGATCAGTGTTGGGTTTTTTTTTTCAGGACCATGGAGAGCGCTCTCCTTACAATGCGCCGTGCAGTCTGATCGTACCTCTGCACCGGCTCCAAGACCGGGACCTTCACTTGGTTGAGGGTCCGCACAACTAAGCCGAGATAACTGGACCCCGTTCGTAGTACGTAGTGTAGTAGATACCCATTTTATTCACTGAGTACTTTATAAATGGTAAAAACACACCATCTTCCATTACATGGGCGGCTGAATAGGGACTATGTAGGACACAGAGAGGAGCAGGAATTGTGTCACTTTTTTTTTCTCCTCCTCACATATGACGCATGTGGTGAGGTAAGTGTGGCAGATGCCTACGTGTGCAGATGGTCCAGTCTGCTGGTCCCTATCCGCCCTGGGCTTGACGTAACGCACATATATACAAGTAAACGGCCCTATGGTCCAGATGTGGTCTTGTGTAATGCACACCTCTTTTCTGCACCTCACACAGACCCCTTTTTAACCCCTCTTTATGAACTTGTGTTTTACCGGAACATATGTGATCCTATGATAACAATCTTATCCCATGATAAAATTTCAAACCTTTAAACACTAAATGCATTTACACTCTTAGATTCTGCTTTGATTCTAATGGTGCATTTTTATATACCAAGATTGCACTAAAAAAAACTCCTCAGTTTAAATGCAATTTGAATATATGATTTTTTAAAAATATCTGATTAGAGATCAAATATTGAGTAAATTAAGTATGTGCAAAATGTGGCACAAACTGGGTTGTGTGAGAGCTCCTGTTTTTATACACTGAAGTACCCTGATATGCCCTTTATGTTAACCCATTTCAAATGTTGGTTCACTTTCAGCAAATGTAGAAATTATGGTAGAAATTATTTAAAGCACACAGAGAACCTCAAAATTTCCTTTTGAATGAACTGCAGCGCAAAAACCCAAACATTTAAGCCCATTTTTAAACCAATCTGATGAGATTCAGGAAATGTCCCAAATGAGTTTTTTTAATTTTTTTTTTTTAAAGATGTTTAAATTGAGATTTTAAAAGCAAACTTTGGTTGATGAGACAGCGTGGAAGGTTTGTGTGAGTCCCCCCCGCCCCCTCCGGCAGAATTTACACCACATTACTTGTGGCATTCAGTAATTCCGCTTTTACGGCCAATTGTTTTGATCAAGGTGTGGCATGGAGAGATGTTAAGAGCAAATATGTTTGTGAGCTTCAAATTTAACAATCATATATGGAGCTACACATGTATTCCACACTGCATGGCAGCTTAATGTTTTAGGTTTTGTGCTGAAGGACTCCAACTGAAGCGGAAATCAGTATGTCTTAAACACACTTGTGCTGCTACAGATTCATTTCCAGCCAACGACACATGTGAATTGAATGACTGTGTTCATGAATGATTTTATTGTGTGTTTTCGTTTATTTTGGCATTTTTATGTTTTTACCTTGGCGTTTAATGTTTTACATTGTCAGCACTTTGTGTCAACCTTTGCTGTTTTAAAATGTGTTATAAATAAAGTTACAGTTACAGTTACAATGTTACTCAAGTGTGTTGATGTATTTAATGGTTTTCGTTGTAATTTTGGAGTTTAGACATTTTTGAAGGCGATTAAATCAGGTTTTCAGTCCTCAGATCAGAGACGCAGCAACAGCTGGGACTCAAAAAATTTCACCCAGATGTTGTGGAGCATTACACACGTGTGCTTGCCTGCAGACAAAGCTCATCGGTTCTACTTGTGATAACAATCAGTGGATTACAAAATGGGGTAATGGTATTAATGGGATTAGGTGCTTTAATGCAATATCTTATCTACACCTGGAAAGGCTGACAAAGCATACGTAAGGTTCGTTAGGTAGAAGCAATTATTTGCATGTTGGTATTTAACATAAGGAAATATGCTACATATGTTCAGTGTAGACATCCTGCTGGTGGGTGGGCTTGCTGGCTTACTGTTCTGAGTGAGATCATTTCCAGCAGCTGATGAGGAGATGGAGGGATATTTCATTGTGCAGTTTGCCAACTAAAGCAAGAGCGATCCCCTGTATCTTCCACTGATCAGGCTATATCAGTTAAATGAAGTGCAACGATGATATCGGACATTAAAGGTGGAGATCAGGAGTTACACTGAGCTGCCTTGTGATGCATTAATTCTTATCCACCAGGACGCCATGTTGCACTGACTTTAAGACTTTTCAGTAAAAAGGAAAGTTTACATAAAATTCAACAGTTTAATGCTCTTTCAAGTAACAGAATCTTTTCTACTTAAAATCTTCAGAAAAGCATTCTCTAGATATTATAGAAAGATGGCAATTTGTGCTTTTAGCTTTTTTGCTCCTTCGGTGATGGAACAGGAGGAAAAGGGCCGTTTGCCTCAGTAGATCAGGTTCTTAAAGCCATGCTGCTTCAGTCTCCTCTCAAGCATGTTGCAGCTTTATGCTCCACCGTGTTTCTGGTTGCATATGTACACAAGCACTGAGGAATTAAAGCTCACATTTGATTACATTTTCCGAGCCTGTAGAACGAGGTTGAGGTCTTTGAGCAGTTTAAAAGGGTTAAACTTTTGAGTAAGTGTAACCCTTATAGACTGTTCATATTTTTAATCCATAGCCTCTGTAGATGAGGGGGCTGTACAGTACACCACCCCATAATTTTCAATATTAACATTTATTGCTTCAAACACAAAAACATTCAATAATAAAACACTTTTTATGACAACTCTGTTGTTTTACATGTTTTACATTTCATTTTAATGTTTCAAGTTCATTCTCCTCCTCAGATATCCCTGTTTTTGTTTTGTTTTTGTTTTTTTTTGTTGTTTTTACGTAAACATCTGCTTTCAGGCCCGCTCCTCTCCATCAGCCATCTACATCAGATGAACTGCAATCAGAGTTTTTCTCCAACTCTCCCTGACGTATCTCTATCAAACTCGTCTTGGAAGATCAGTTCAGCAGTCTGGTGCAGACTGTGCAGCTCATCTACCTTTATAATGAAGCTCCCCTCCATAATTATAAATATTAATTTAACATTTATAGCTTAGAACACCTTTTTAACATTCTGGAAATGAGATGAATGTTTGCACACTGCAGAGGGAAAGAAGCGGTGGTCCAAAGCAACTGTGTGCTTTAACCTGATTCATTCTAATTAACAATGACAGTTGAACTACATCTTGAAGTAATAATAGAAGTGTATTCATTCAGTTTCATGCCATGTGTGTTTAACTGACCCAGCAGTTTTGGAAGCATTTTTCCCAGTTTACTAACTTGATTCTGTTTGCAGGCAGGGATCCGAACTCTGGACCCCTCAGCATTAACTAGCATGCACAACGGGTTTGCAAATAACATGCAAAAATATTGTTTAAGAAGTCATGATGTAAGCAGGCAGAAATCTGGACAGAAATTCATAATTCTTTAAAATCAAGACTTGATTTAATGAAATGTGTCTTTTTAAGCGATTTCTGTGCAGATTTCAGCAAAGTGTATTAATCAAGGAAGGAAAATCTGTAATAAAGACACACATTTTCAAAGGAGAAACCTTATAGTTGTCTCCTTTTTTGATAGAATTGCAGATGTGCTAAAAGTTCCTTTTTTTTCCAGGCCCTGAGGATGTCAGTACAGAACATGATGACACAGGATCAAACTTTTGTCCTTTGTGGGTCTTTTTGCGGTCTGGGCTTGCTGTTCCTAAGGCAGTAGCCAGGAAGCCCTTACCCCAAAAAGTATCTGCAGCGGACCCCGGCATCTGAAGCAGACGCCGCCTCCCTTTACCGGCCGATAGACGAAAGCACGTCTGTGATCTCACCGGCTACACAAGGTTGATTCGTTGTGGGATACAGGAAAAGAGTTTTTAAATAGGAAACATTTGAGAAGTTTGATAGAGGATGTGGTTTGACTTTTGTCTCATTCGGAGAAGGTAACCTGAGAAGAATCCATTTGGAGGGGATCGTATTCTGGTGAGAAACTGTAAGAAGTAGGCAGCAGCTTTAATCACCCCACCTCAAGATCGAAAAGTGTAAAGCTAAACTTCCTGCAATCAACCTTCAAATCATATTTTCTTTTCAGAAAAATGGAGAAAGCAACATAGACTTTTTCATGCATTTGCAAAGTTTAAACATAAAAGTTTGGATTGTAAAGCTACCATAACTGTACTATGGAAGATTTTCAGAGCTTCAAGCTTCAAGAAGACATCCACTGAAACGGGAAGCAGGATGCAGACAGTGAACGAATAAGCCGAGGGAAAATGGACGTGTAGCTTGAAGCCTTTGATGTACTATGTGTTACATAAATGTGATTATTTATCCAAACCCATGAGACTTCTCAGTGTCGTTCATGTACATCAAAACCAGAGGCGGTTTTTATTTTCCTCTCTCTGTGTGACAAAGACTTGAAGACGTCACAGCTCAGGGACGGTTTGCATGCTCTGCACTCGCTGTGCACACCAGTACATGCAGCCACAAATACATTAAGCACATTTATCTCTATCGCCAACTTTTCTGACTCATGCATGTGTTTTTAATATGCTGCACCTTGTTAAATAAAGCTGAAATGAAAGCCAAATCTACTTTGTCCTGCCTTACAAATGTAAAATAAACTTATTTCACTACATCTACAACATTTCATTTGTATTCGTCTCACATTCATCAACTACTTTATTGCTTTGTAGCACAAACATTGCCACACTGGTCTGTAATATATAAATAATTACATTTATCTCAAAGGCTAAAAATGCAACCTTAGAAATATGAGCTACATCTTTTATGCTCGACTGATGTCTGTTCTTAAGCCTTAAAGAAACATAGTAGTTATTCCCATTCAACCTCATCCACAATTCCTGTCCTGTGGACGAGTGGGTGACACCAAGCAGACAAATATAACAGTGAGACTGAGCCCCTGCATCCATTAACTGACCAAACAAGTTCTCTGACTGGCATTCAGATGGGAGCAAGATATTCCCAGTTAAACAGCGGCCCACAATTTGTGTGTCACACGTCGCCCTGGGAAATAGGGCAGTGCCTCATCCATGTCATCCGATTGTGATGTAGGGTGGTGGATGCACTTTTGCTCCCCTTCTACTTGTAATGGAGTAAATTGATTTGGTAACCGCAGGCAATAAAGCGTGGATTTATTTTACTTGCATGTGTTGATCACCTCCTATCATTTAAATATTTGCAAAGAAAATGAATATATGGTTATTTTATATTTGCCTGTGCATGAATTAATACCTTAATTACATGCATTTCACCTAAAAAAAATAAGTAAAATATATTACTAATAAATCAAATCCATCTGTATTTTATCTCAATGTGGTAAAGAGGTTGAAGATTGTATCCAAACAAATCATTAGAAAATCTAGAAAATATAAAATTGCTTGAAATGCATGGAAGTTTTTCAAGAAACTCGTGTCCTAAGAGATTTAAGAGAAAAAACAAAAATGAAGATCGTTGAGTGATACTTGACAGACCGCGCCTGTTAAATTTGTGGGTGAGTGTGGCCCTCCAGAGGATGTTTTAAGAACTGCAGCGTCTTTAAAAAAAACAAAAAGATTATTGTAAAATGGCTTTGGTTTTAGCTGTAAATAAATGTTTTTTGGGTTAATTCACTCTGATAGTCTCATCTCTGTGTATGGAAAGTGCAGAAGTTTTGTAAAGTGGCACATGTGAACAATTAAGCGTTGTCTTGGGACACGACGTCTTTTCATGACATATTTGCTCTTTTACTTTTTTAAATAAGACCTTTCAATCTTCATATTCTTCCGAAATTCTGGCTAAAGTATTTGTTTTAGCTAAATAATATGAGTAAAGATCTAAAAAGACTCAGTGATGAATGAATCTTCCTCCAGCTGCTTGTGCTACTCGAAGAAAAAGCTTATTTTTTTCTATTTTAATCAAAAAAGATAGCACAAATATGGATTCAAACACATCTGTTAGAGCAGGCAGATGAATGTGTCTCCCACAAACATATGGTGAAAACCCACATCATTGGCTGTTTAGTCCTCAGCTCTCTGTAGTTGTAGCCATTTGTCTGAATCTGTGCAGATTAAAGGGGTTAAGTGAGATGTAACCGTGTCAATGATCAAAGTAGTGTTAGGGTTAATCCTGCACCTCCAAACAGGATAACGAGCACCGAGTGCATTGCAGCATGACACCAAGGGGTTCTGATGTGTTGGAACTAAAACATTCTCAAATCTGCTAAATAGGATCAAATATAAGTACAGCTAATGGCCATAGTATGATTATTCATCAATGTGCAAACTCTAGTCCTGGCCAAAAGTTTTGTAAGTTGGTAACTTAGTTTTATTTCCTTGTTTTATTATTAGTTTTATTTCCTGTATTTGTTTTTCTCGTTGTCGTTGGCATTAAGGAGAAATATCAAATTTGTGCTAAAAGTTCATATTTGGTGTTTATGCTTCTTCTCAGAGTAACTTAATATGAGCTTCAGAGCCAAAACTTGCCAAATGGAGATTTAATTGTGTCTGACATTGATCCCACTTTTTGGATTTCTGGTTGTCAAACCACTTTTTGAGAATAGCCACAAATTCTTGAATAGATTCCTGAAGTTTCCAGGCTGCAGATCTCTAACTTCAACATTGGCATAAAATATGAGCTTGGAAGATGAGGAGGGAGGACCCAAATTCGAGATGTAAACACAGGTGCATGATGTTATGATTTCACATGTGTCCAAACTAAGATACACAACTACATACAAAAGATATACACAAAACACAACTAACACAAAGGACCACAGTACTTACAGGTACACACAATGAACTAACTGGCCATGACTAAAAGGAAAAGCAGAAGCATATACTGGATACTGAGGGGCAGATTACAAGAGGCAGGTGTGGTAATAATGACCAGGAACAGGGAACAGGATGTAAAGCAAACAGATTACACAAGGAAAAGCAACTCTTCAAAATAAAACAGGAAATTAAAATAAAAATACCAGTAACTACATAGACCAAAGTTCAAAAAGGAAAACCACTTCTGCCCTGTTAGAAGGGCTTCATCACCTGAAACCTGACATCCTCTTTGGACAACTAATTTCCCAGACATCCTTGAAGATAGATTTGCCCCAATCTTCTGCCTTCCAGTCTTTGCTCTTTTTGCAGAAAGTTATTCTGTCCTTGATGTTCATATTGGAAAGACGTTCAGGCTGAAAAGTCTTCATCTAATCCTACATGCAGAAGGAACACATCCAGCTGCTGCCACTCTTCTGCAAGCTCTGAACCACATTCTGACTTTTAAGGAGACAACTGTGGCAAGTGAACATCCTAAAGTTAAAGGTGCAACTCCCAATTTCATTTCTAAGTAAAGCAGTGATACCACACACATTTTGTTGTTAAATATCTCTCAAACTGGACTTCAGCTAACTTCAGTCTTTGCTCACATTTATCCTTTTGCTAATCCCAAAATGATGGCAATAACAAAATGAACAGTATAATCATTAAGTTTTATACATGTATAACATTTATCCTAAAAAATGTTGTGTTAACTTTAGAAAGAAGATTCCGCCGCCTCATTACAACCTTGCAGATCAGTATCAACACGAAGACTGAAGCAGCAAAGTTAGTGAAACAAATGTTGAGTCACTGCCAAAAACCTTTTGACCACATTTGTAGACTAAACGTCAGGGGTGTGAACCATTACAGTTTCTTTATCTAAACTAAGTTTACTGCCATGAAAAATGGAAATCTGGATTCTGATATAACATTTTTTTGGTACTTATCACATTCAAAAATGATGAA
>JBBDHI010000025.1:16875977-16889801 GCA_037177115.1 Craterocephalus stercusmuscarum
AGGGAATATAAAACAGAGGGGGGCTTAAGCCGGGTTTAAGACATCAAACACTAAAAAAGAAATGGATGAGTAGGTTTTGGAATGTGAATGATGAAAGGGTTAATGGTGACAGGGGAAGATATAAGAAGCACATGGAGAGGATGGGGGGGGGGGGGGTCAGGGCATGGAGATGAACGCAAAGGTGGTTTGAAACCGTGCTGCTAATGTTCTGAGGGGGGATTCTGCATGTGGAAACTGGGCCTGCAAGAACACATGTTACAGATTAGAGCAGCAAGGGATTAATCTTGTTTGTAAATAGAATGACTCAGGATGTTGTGTGGTTGTAGAGGCAATGGGACATACGTCACCTGTTGGAGTGCTGCTTGTGTTGTGGCTTTTGTTTTTTTGGAAATACCACAATGGGTTTAGCTATTCTTAGACTTGAGCAGCTCTCATTATGGCCAGTATTGTTCAGGGACGATTGACAGTAGCTGGTTACATAATTCTAATCAGCATCAACTCATGATTTGGTTTCAGGACATTAGATTTAGAGCATAAATTTAACAAAATGATGAAAAGCAGAGAGAGAAATGAAGCCAATGTTTGTGAAGATTTTGCCAATTTTGTTCTTTTCTGAGCAAACTGTGCAGCTAAACCCTTTTAAAAAGGTATGAAAATAACTAACAACTGTTTAATGATATCAAAATAACTTGGATCATATCAATAATGAAGTAAAAATGTATCATTGAAGAGTGAGACGTATACCAAACTGAAGGGAGGAAATGATAAGATGATAAAAAAACAGACATGTTCTATCCCAAAAGTGCTTGACATGGTGCTGCAGAAAAATCACGAGGACCTGGCAATGAGGAAAGAAACTTGGAGCTAATAATGGAGATAATGTAGGCATGACATCCAGTGCTCTGTGTAAATCAACAGCATGAAGCAATCAGAACAGCATACAAAATCGAGCAAACTATCAGTGAGGAAGCTGATATGAGGATAAACTAAATACAAAGCATCCCTCCATCTGTCTTCAGTCTATTTAAACCAATTAAAGATTAAAGGGGAGCTGAAGGTTTAAACCAGGTACAACCAGGTACAATCAGGCAAAACCATGGTACCCTGAACCTGGACAGCCCAAAGCTGCAGAGCATGAGCATAATAACAAATAACAAAGCAGCAAGGAATAAAACCCACAGACAATCAGGCAAGTCACTACAGCAGTTAAGCTCATGCTCACTTGTAAATGCATCCCTGAAGATTTTTTTCTCTTCTAAATTCATAGCAGTTAGCTTCCCTCTAAAATGTTTTGGGGAATATTCTTTGAGAAGAGATGCTATGGCAAGCAGCTCTCTGGAAACTGTGAAATATATGGCAGGGCACCATGCAAAACTGAACAAAAATCAGCTAAGCAGCACCTTCAAATCCCTCTAATTAAGACATTAGTGTCGTATTTTTTCATCTCCTTAAAAATCACACCACAAAAGCCCTTCCCAGCCAGAAGCAGAACCTCCCTGCAGTCTTTTTCTTACCATCGGGTTGTTTATTTTAACTACACACAACAGGCAAAAAGAAATGTCTCTGTGCAAAATCCTAGTGAGGATTTCACCCTCCAGTTAGCACAATAATTCCTTTTATTTTTATCACTGACAGGAAATGTTATCTCTAATCAGTGTTTATGGTAATTGATATGCTGCGGCATATACTTGAGAAATAAACTAACCATAAAGAGTTCTACAATGATTTCATTCAACATTTTATATCAGACTTAATACAAATCCATTTAAAAATGATATTCATTCAATATTTAAATCCCATCCATATCCTTTCCTTCTTGACAAATGAAACTACTTTTTAAATTTATAGATGGACTAGCTAGTAAAGCTAACACGAAGATCTTAATTTCAGCCATTTATTTCTATAATAAATCCCTGCTGGGAGCCGTCAGATCCAATCTGAGCACCGCCGACACGAAGCATTAAAGCCATCAGACAACATGGCAGGGCCACTTGTTGACTTCTCAGATGGGAGTCTGTGATGTTAAAGAGCAGCGATAAAAACAAACACGTGGGAGGAAGCACATGCACTCGTATGTAAACGTACCATCATCACCATGGAAATAATACTGGAGGGGAAGTGTTTGAGAATAAACACACGCACCCACACAGGAGAGGTAGAAAAACAACCCACAACAGTAGCCATTTGCAGGGTGTAAGGTAAATCATTCCATTATCTTGGACTGTCACTGATCTGCAGACCTGGCCGCGCTTACAGCCACTTTGTTAAATAGTAATGACATCGACCACAGTCTGTTCGTCTCCATTTGTGACTCCCTGCGGTGGAAAGCCTCTTCATTTCAGTCAATCAGCAGAAACACACATCTCACCTCTTGGTTTAGAGTCCTTTTCATTCCCCCTCCCTTTGTGTTTTAATAGCTTCTCTATAGACATTTATCTAAAAGAAAAAGGGCTTGCATTGTCAGAATAATACAAAAATAGCACATTTCTTCAGAGGAATGAGCCAGAGCAAGCTGAAGGCAGATTGAGATCAAGATGGCTGATTGCACCGAGAGGAGACATTAAGAACACACACAGAGGCTCGGGCCAGCAAACTAGCATCAGCATCAAGGAGACTGCTGCTGCAGAGGTTCCTCCACTGGACTAAAAATGTCACAACAGAACGTCAATATGCTGGGTTTGTCTCGTCTCTCCTCTGCTGCCCTTGTCTTTTGCTCTCTGCTAAACTGAGAGCACTACAGTACCAGCCTCCCCCCAACCACCCCCCCACCCCACCCCAGTCTTTGTCAGGAGCAGTGAGACAAAACGACTGCAAAATAATAGAAGGGAGTTGTTGCAAATTTCCTACAGACATTTTTTATGGTTTTGTTCCACTTCCTCGGCTGCCAGTCAAACCGGCCTCTGTCTTCAGCCGGGGTGCTTCTGATGTGCTGATAAATGATAAACGGGAAAGTTGACAAGGTGTGAATCAGTATGTTAGCTTGAGTTGTTTGCAGCTCAGCATCTAAAACATCTTTATGTATTGAAATAACGTTTTAGCTGTTCGTACATGACACAGCAGTTCTGTTATTCCTTTGGTTCGGCCACATTTTTATGCTTCGCCTCCCTGTCAGTGTTTTCATCAGTGTTGTTTTTGGCTGCAGCTCGGCAGCTGCGTTACTTCTTGATTTTATTTTTTTCCAAGGTCCACTGGTAAAACACCCACATTGCTGGAAAAAAAAAATCCTAAAACACATGAAGCGTGTAGGATAGCATACTGGGACATTGGGCTTCGGTCAGATGGTGCAGCAGGCGGTCTGCAGTTTATATTTGTGGAAGAACAAAAGAAAAAGAACCATTCTTTTGCGCCACATATTCATGGCTTTTGCAGATATGGCACGTAAACTGGGATTTGCTTGGTATTGTTGAAGATAGGGAACCCAAGTGAGCTCAAATGAGGCAAGAAGGTTAAAGGACAATTAAGCTGTAATGGGTCTGAAATAAAAAGAAAACATATTGGAGGAGAGGCTATGCTAAAAGTACAAATAACTGAATCCAAATGCTCAGTAAACAAAGAACAAAGATGTCTGGGAGGCTAATTTGATCAATTTCTTCTTATTTATATAGTATTTCAAGGCACTTTTACAATTCACAGTCATCCACTTATTATCCAATTATTACACATCCATGAATTCTTTTATATAGTAACTATTCACAGAGTCAGTTCATATAGAATGAAGGCCACATGTCGTAAGATCAGATAAATTTGTTTTCTTTTTTTCTTCTCACCAAGTCCGTGAAAAAAAGCGTAGTTCTTATCTTGTTTGGAACTTCTTGCAAATTGTTCTCGACACAAATGGAAGGAACTTTTAGCCTCATGTGATCAGAAATGAGGTTGTGGTGAGGTTGATGGGAGAAAGTGGAAAGTGAATTAAGAAGGTTTTGAGGAATATGGCTGAGGCATTGAGGAAGTACAAAAATCTATAGGTTACATGACATGTAAGTCATAGAAAGACTCCGACCCCGCCCGGTTCCAACCCAGACCAAATTTCTCATGAAGTATGAAATAACTAGATCAGAATAAACGATTCCCGTTTTTACGAACCTCAAGTAAACAAATTTCTTTGTCCTTCAGGAAAAGCTGTTACAGGATGAGGAAATAGGAGTGAAATCCAAAAAGTAGATGGGTGAATGACACATTGCAGGCGTGTGGCAGGCAGTAAAACCAAAATCAGGTGAGCCGCAAAGGGAGGAAGTAGGCTAATACCAGGCAAAATGTTATAGGGAAGAAGTCAAACAGAGTCAAGTTAGTCAGCAACGTTGCTAACTGATAAACAAATCAGAAATCCAAAAGGTTATCGCGAAGAGAAAAACAACAAAAGCCAACATAATGACCTGACATTTTTAGATTTCAGTGAATTTTTTTTCTTTAACAATCTGGCAGTAGATGTGTTTACACCATGTAGTGTCCTGGACAATGATAAGGGTAATCCAGATTGAATCCAAAATGCTAATTATTAGGCTACATTTAAACCTCAATGCAAAAAACTATTTGGTGGCCTGAATATGAAGCAGTGTGCTTTCCAAATGGACTCCTAGCTACATTGCTGAATCGATGTCAGCTGTATGGTTGTTTTCTTTTATTTGTTAGAATATTTTCGAGCCTTGGTCTGGATTCCCAAATAAAAGATTTCCTAATTCCTAAGAACAAGCTTTGAATCTAATTGTTTTGGATTGAGATTTTGCTATTGTGCACTTTCATGGATGAGTCTTAAACTTTTGAATGAAAATGTTTCTTGCTTTGTGAGGTTTTCCATTTGCCTTAAAACTACATTTACAGTTAGCCTAAAAAGCAGGTGAGCATGAAGCAGCAGTCAAAAGGATTGTGTAGGATAGAGATTATCATGCTACATAATACCTTTAACCATGTCAACTTGAAGGCAGATAATCTGTTTTATGGCCAAAATGGTCAATGCAAATTCAACAGATTGGTACATTTCAATGTGTAAGGAGATGCTATGGGATTTTGAGTATATCTAATAAATACCTGTTGAATTATTTTGTATCCCAACAATTGAGAACATTGTAATCAAATCAAATCCACATCACGTATTTTAGAAAGTGGTAGACCGCCTTTGTTGACTTCTCTCCTTCAAAGTACACTGAACTTGCAAACACGGAGTGATGTAAAGGTAATAGAAAATAAACTGGATAATAAAACCATGCCAGAAGAGAAGATGAAACGAGGCGATTGTTTTTCACACTACACAAGCTTCCCTTCACCATATGAGACTGAATGAAAGTGATACCCGAAGTGAAATCTGAGAACATTTGGCAAAATAAATTATACATTATCCCGGCTGTTTAAACAATAGAAAATTTATGCAATAAACCAACAGCAGGGCAACAGCGGGTGAAAGACAGCTTGCTTGGAGCTTCAGCAAGATATGAATCAGGTTTATTGCCTTTAGAAATGATTGAAAATGTCTCGATGAAACCAATAAAAATGCATGCGTGGGTGTTTATACTGACAAGTACGCTCTGCTCCTTTAAAGTTAAAATTAATCTAGAATCATATCTCTGCGTGCATAAAATGTGCCTGGATGCAAGTTGGTTGCTGCAAGTTCGAACACATGTGTATCTAAAAACAACCTCCCCTCCTGGGAAACTGATTTTCATGCTTCTCAGTCAAAGTGCTAAAATTGGGGAGTGTGTGGGAAGCTCCCCCCCGGTTGTCAGACTTCATACTTATAGTGAGCGTCTGACTGCCCTTCGGGCGTAAACACAGGGGGAGATGACTGGTCAAACCCCTTTCCTTCATGATCAGCAAGACTACCGCTGTGGCTCACTGGAAAAATAGCTCGCATTGGAGAGACCTGGCATGGATTGGAAGAGTGAGCTGTAAATAAGAAGGAACTGAGGTTGACAGTGAAGCAGCGTCGTTCAGGAAGGCAGAAGCTGGAAAGAGCTTCAGTCCGATTGCAGCTTTCTGTGAATATCGATGTATTTTTTTTCCTCTCCCACACAAACATCTCTCTCCATCTGCTTTAAAGAACAAATAAATCTGAGATTGGAAGAGAGCAAGGCCAAAGCTGAGGGTTATTTAGGGGGAGTTAAGTACAGCTAAAGCATACAGGTTGTTGTTCTCGCAGGGGAAATTCCTTTGGTGCTCCAGTCTTTTCACTGAGGCAACAGGCTACTGACTTTGAACCATTTGGTGCCTAACAAAAGAATAAGAGGTCCCTCTATTGTTAGACCGGCAAGCCAGACCCCAACTCTCCACCGACCTTCCCCCTACCCAACCCTCGGACATTATTCCTTGACCACTCCTCGCTGAATAGGACACATATGGATGAAAGCATGTGCTCTAATAGGTCAGTCAGTGCAGCAGCCAAACCAGTGCGACAATAAGCAGCAGCATGACATGAACATTGACCACATCTTACAAAACACCACTAATTGCAGGGTGTCCATAATACTAAAAGCTCTTGTTGTGATTTGCGGTTGGAGGCATATTTTTTAGCCTCCTTACTCAGGCAGTTGCTTGTAATGGGTGTCATAGTTTCTATACTCGATTTTCTTTAAAGGAGGTCAGACTCAGAGAAACTAAAGCGCTGCCCTGCAGAAGTGTTAGATGAAAAGAAAAGTGAACAGATGCTACAGTAATGTGCATTGGTCTAAATGTAGCTGTCCACCAGTAGAGAAGTGTGTCATTAAGCGTCCTGTGTGCTCTTGTCTTCTAGGTCATTTTATAGGCAAGTCAGCCAAACCTGCCCGAGGGAGCAGGAGGATGGAGAACAACATGTGACGATCCGTGCAACACTGTCGACAGCATGCTTCGCCTCCATCGGACCTTGGCTCTTTTCTTCTGGTACTTTTTGCTCACCCACAGGTGGGTTCTAGCCGACGAAGAGGCCCTCTGGGGACCGACGTCATCGAATGAAAACCCAACTGAGAAGAAGACCAGCTCCTACTGGTGGACCCCGACCTTACCGAAGCTTCCTTCTCTCCCATCTCTGCCATTCAAAATCCCTTTTTATGGAGGTTCAGATGGTAAAGACAATACTGCTCCCTTGACCACAGCATCCAAAGGGCTGACAAATCTAATCGATCACTTCCAAGACCCCACCGGATCAGGAGAAGGGAGCATTTCTGAAGAATCTCAACCGCCCACCACATTGACTAAGGGGCTGCTAAGAAGCGCGACGGAGATAAGGACCGAATCACTTCCCACAGGGACATCAGATTCTCCACACAGCAGCATAACTCATACTGACAATGATGCTCTTGTGTCTCCCACAAGCAGCTTTATCAGAAACATTCTGTTCACCAACAGTCCCACCAACACAAACACTCCTAAACAAAATGCAACACATACCCACTCACCATGGGGCACTGCAGTAACTGAACCCAGCATGAGTGCCACTACACTATACCTCCCTGAGGAACAAAGTGTTTATCAAGAGGCTGAGGATTTTTCAGAAAGAATATATTCAACAGAAACTACAGTTCCCACCATCCTGACCTGGGAAACAGCCCAAACAACACCATCAAACTCAGGACTGGTGGAATCAACACTGTCCAGCACGCGTGCTTCGACATCTGTTACTCACCCTACCTCTACTGAAACCCCATTTGTTAGGGGACCAGAGGATTCAACTGCAAGTGTTGCCTTCCTTACAGTCGAAGCCACATCAGAAACTCATCCCAGACAAACCCAAGCGGACCTGGGCTTCTCAGAGACCAGTATGCGGAATACAAAGGAAGAGCCAGGGGCGATTTCCACTGTCCCAACCAGCGCAACTCCGAGCAAAAGGGCTAACTCTACAATTGCAGAAGGTAAGCAAAGTTAAACAAATCAATAGAGGCCGGGTTGATTCAATGAATGTGATCAATCATGTAACGGCGGGTCTTTAGTGTTCAACAGATAGCTGCCAAAGGCTGCAGACAATTTCCACTTGATCAATGACATTTTGACAAGAAAAGGGGTCAAAGGCCTGAGATTTACATAAACAGATCCTACTGAAAGTAGGTCTAAATTCATCCATCACACCTACACGAAGGAGTTATCCGCTGGGATTTAGCCATTGCTTCACACAAACAGCACCATGACAAGTCTTCATTAAATATCCAATGAAGTCTTCTCTAAGAATAAAGAATCAATTGAGCAATGTCTTGGCTAATTAAAAAGACAGTTCGCTGTCTTTACTTGTACCATCCACAGCAAAACCACAGATAATTTTGCATTTCACAGTCACAACCAACGAATAATTTGTACCACCCTATTTAAAAATCTATCCACTCCCCAGAGCCTTGAACTTTCTATAATGAGTTACCTACCAGCATGAGTCATTGCTTCAGAGAGATGAAGGAAAGGCTGTTTGATTGAAATTTAATAAACATGCTTTTCACTTACAAAGAAAAGGAAAGATAATGTACAAAAAGAAGCCGCTGGCTGGCCGTATGTTTCAGGACACCCTGTGCGACATTGAGGCAATTCCACCTTCTCTCTAAGCCATCCCTGCCCCCCCAACACTGGTAATCTGGTGTCTGTACAGCTAATGAGTTTTCAGAAGGAGATCCTCCTTCAGGTACAGACACATTCATCATGCTGGGTCAAAGGTTGGGCCAGAAAATTATGAGTCGATTATTCTCAGGCTGGAGAAGCAGAGCTGGTATCCATCCGACAAAACAATGACTGATGAAGTTCTGATGTCTTATGTTGCCGTCCTCCCAAATGTCCATTAATATTGTCTTTAAAAAGGTGACATTTAAATTAATCCAGCTGAGTTTGCATGTTCTCTCTGTGTCTGCATGGTTACCTCTCAAGCTATAAGAAGGTTTCCTAGTTTAAAAAATGGCTTTAATTAGGCAGCAGGCTGCATATGAGTAAGCTATGTGACAGACTGATGACCTGTTTGGGGTTAAATCCATCTCTGCTGGTAGCATTGAGGAGACATTCCAACCCTCATAGCCCCGAACAGGACAAACGGGTATAAATAAATGGTCAACAATAAATTAAACATCTTGCATAACACGTTATACAGTAGAATAAGACAATTTAACTAATATTACAAACACACTTGCTACGAATGTTTTCAGCTTCACACAAGATTTCCTTGAACTTCTTGCTTGATATATTATTAAGATAAACATGTGAAATGTCTGCAAGCATGGCCGTTCTTTGCTTCCATGTTCATCAACATCTTTGGTTTTCAATATAACTTTAACTTTAATATACTTTTTGTACTTGTTCTCGTGTTTTATTTAAACGCATCTCATCATTTTCAGCTGAAGTTTAGATGACAACTTTCAAGTGAAATAGGCTATCCAATTTTGTTTTATCTCCTAACATTTTCAAATCAAAGAGCATATTTCACAGCTTTTCCAAATGTACAGGTTGCTGTGCCTTCTGACCTGTTGGTTTCACACTTCCTGCATGTGCTTGAGAGTGAATCTTGTTTTTTTCCTCCCTCCTTTCAGCAGATTTTGATCTCAGTCTTTGTTGAATCTGGTGGATGTTTTGTCTGCGGCCATCAGTGTTGTGTCTACCCTCGTTTGCAGCTGTGTGTTGGCACACAGATGAAGAGGGGTTTCAGGTGGGAGGGGAGGGCTGCTGTGTTCATGTATCAGTATTCTCAGCGCACAGTCAGCGAAAAACACCAGCTCTCCTGTGGGACCGTCCACACGCAGGTCGCTGTTTCAGATGGTGATAAGACTTTAGCCGCTCCCATCCCTTCAACCTAACCCCATCTTTTTTTTGCCCGTGTGCAAACACTAATCTCTGTCAGCTGCTTTTGTAGACATAGATGTCAGCTTTGGCTGCTTTGAAGGTCGATAAAGTCTAGACCGTTCGGATAGATGCTTCTAGTCATGAATTAGAAATGCAAACAAATATTGCTTTTGTGTTTCCCCCTGCTATGCTTGTCCTTATTGAACCTTAGTCTTGCAGTGCTTAAAAGATGACTCCTTTGCCAAAGGACACAGATGGAGAATAATATGAAAATATAAGCAGAACAGTCCTGTATTATCATATATTATCCCAAAGTACATCATTTCACCATTGGAGGTGGTGAACACCCTCGCCACAGGAAAAAAAAAGGCATCTTTTCGTGAATGTAGAGAGGTTTTGCTATGTGGCCTTGTCCTTGAGGAAGCTGTCAGGTATGAGAAAAAACAGCAATGCTGTGCATGTCACATCATTTATTAACGGTGGGGGTGCAACATGAGATAGCAAGGACAATTATGAGAAGCAATAGAGAAAAAAAAAAAAAGAGGGGAAGGGGGCTGCGCATTAGAAATGTAGAGCTACTGATGTAAATGTTCCTCTTAGAAAAAAAAAATCGCTCTCATTCCCCCTCCTCCAACCATTTCCAGTCTGTACTAACAGGCAGTGGCAAGAAAAGACCCTTACATGTAGCAGACTCCATTACCTGCGAGGATGTATTGCCTCTGCGATCAGAGCATTAAGCAGATAAAGCACGGCCCGTAATGATTTGATTGATTAGGTAATGGATTTACTTAACAAAACAGAATATGTGAAGGGAATATCTGATGCCCCTTTATAGATTTTACATAGAAAATAAGCTTTAATGCAAATAGAGAGCACCGTGTCGGCTTAAATATTATGGTAATCTCCTTATAATAACCTTTTTTAGTGTGGTATGTTTTCAGAATTCAGCACACATTTCTCGTTCTACTGAACAAACCCCAGGAGAAGGCTGATTGAAACATCACAGAATAATGAGTATTATTGTTGTGCATGATGAAATTTGGTGCAAGATGCTAAATTCAAGATCAGCTATTGTATCTCAGTCATACGTTGCTTTATTTTGCATCCAATTATGACCGTACGCCTCATCTCTGCACCACTCTGCAGCCCATCTCCGTTCCCCTCAGAGTATTTATTTCAAACCCATGCATGAATTCTTTGCATGAACTCCTTGCAAAGATGGCGTAATGGAGTGCATCGTAATCTTTTTGCAGAGTATAATTAGAAGGTCCTGAGACATTACATTGCATGATAACGGCTACACCAATAGGTTCACCTTTGTTTTACAAAATGTCCTCGCTATGGCTACATCGCTGGATGAAAGCTAAGTTCTCCTTGTCGCCAAGTGAAGAAACTGAGTTATCACTTCTCATTGTGGAGCGATTAAGACAAACAGGAACTCTCTTTGTCGCTGCCTGAGAAACAGCTGATTTAATATCAGACATGAAAGGGCTCATTTTGAGAAAGTTTAACGTGTTTGGTTGCCACACAGGGGGAAAGGGATTACCTCATGCCTCATCACAATTTGAAGTAGTCAGACTCAAGGATTGAAATTTGCATTCCAGACATCTGTAAAAATGAGATCACCATACATTTTGAGCCGATTTGATTCGCCAATTACTTTCAACAAAATTCCTGAATCCAACAGCAAAGAAGGAAGATGGTAAATAATCAAAAATGGATTCAACTTACTGAATAAATGATCTAAATGTATGATCTACCTCATATCTACAATCACCTTCTGTATACCCCAAATGGGCATTAAATAATTAGGGTGGTATACAGATTTCTGTCATTCTGTAGAAATGTTCATGTACATATTCAAGCATTGATTACTTCTTTTTGGTCCAGAAATATTAACAGCTCAGTAGAGTATAGCACAAGTTGTTATAAGGTATATGGAGAGGTTGGGACAGCTAAAGATTTACCTTAAAAGTTGCAGACCCAACTGATCCTCAGGTCCTGAGGCTCAGGAATCCCGCTCAGCTCTGCAGCCGAATAACCAATAATCCTTCTGAATCTCCTTCAGGTTTCATTCCTGTAGGATCCGGCAGGACTTTCTTCATAAATCCAGCTGGGTCTTGAACAATTTCTATGCTGTTATTTTTACTTACTGGACAGTGTTTCCCTTCTGAGAGTAAATATTCAAAATCTGAATTAACATTTTTAAACTAATTATCTTCTTTTTGTCCAATCGGCCTCCTCCATCTGAGCTGCTGCATGTTATCTTTGCTAAGTACTGCTTCCTCACCTTGCAGCACAGGTGTGACTAATTTATCATCACCCTCCCTTTTCCTTTGAACTCCATGCTCTAAAGGGCTATTGTGTGTTTTTTGGTTTCATTTTGTTTTTCTTCAGTCCAACCTGCAAAGGATCAACAGCCTGAATTATAAATGGCCCAAAAATGAGCCACAGCATTTAGTTATTGTCACCAAATGGTGACACAGAATTATAATTTCAGTAAGCAGCAGCAGGACATTCCAATAAAATTCATTTTCTGAGCTCCAAAATCATGAAATCCAACATCTGCCTTTTAAATCTCTAACACATCCACATTTTACCTTTTTGAAACTATCAAATATTCTCAGAAATTGTAAAATGAACACTTTCTAAGGCTCCAAAAACAACATATGCCTATATTTTTCTTTGAAAAAATATATTTTGCATGTCTATAAAACTAATCTCGCGTAATGAGATATCCAGAAATGTACATAGAGATGCAGAAGAGGGTGGCTTTATATCATGGAACAGAGCAGAGGCATTCATTCGAAACATTTCCCACATTTCGTTGAATTATCAAAAACAAAAAAAATTCTATACACCGGGATAGCTGTGACACGACCCACTGAACACCATCTGTCATTATCTCCACTAAACTCTCATATCAAGCTCATCTGTGAGGTCTAAAATGATATAAACAAAACAAATAGGTGTTGTCTCTTTAGCTGTGTGGTAAGTAAGGGAAGACTACAGTTTGGTTTCACTTCAGAGGGACAGGTAAAATCTTCTGTGAGAAGAGTTTAAAAACCTCATTCATGCATGAAGAGCTAGGGACTCCCTAAAGCATTAGATGACCTCCATTAGACCATCATGAAAGGACATTATGGATGTACTGGTTTAAATAGATAATTCAGCGCTCATATTTAAAATGAAGCTAGGTAAATGAAGATGCAGCTTGCATCTCCCGCTCATTACCCTTCTCATTTGTGATTTTGCTCTTTCAGCATTCTGCACAGACAGCAGGTCATCAGAAATGTTTCTTAAGATGTGCTAAAGACGTGGTTTCCACTGCTCTTATGTGAGTGAGTTAGTTGGTCCGCATGTTTGTGCTCATTAAACCTTTCGTGGAAGATTTAATTAGATGTAATTTGATTTACCGTCACAGGCACATCTCTGTGTCTCTGATCCAGATGTAAGGAGCTGCTCTGATCTTGTGTGCATGAAGAGCAGCATCATCTGAGCTGACCTTTATCATTCTGATGAAGCGGACTACTTGATGTATAAACGAAAAGGACACTTCATAATCTATTTGCAATCCAGAAACAAAGTAGTTGTAGGACTAAGTAAAATATAGTTTATGAAACTTATTTATGCAGCCTCCATTGCATAATTACAAATCTCAACAGATCTCCTTTTACTATGACTCCAAAAGTGTTTAAACAGACTTTTGGGGATGTAATTTCCCACAAGTGGTCTAAAAATAAGAATGGGCTTAAAGATAGATACTTTGATATGTTTGTAGCTTTGTTTAAACCTTTAGCAGCCTGCTGGTGGCCAACATCTTTCAGTTTCTTCCTAATAAACCTGCCGGAGCCATCTCTAACAGTTGGTTTATGGAATTCTGAAAGGAAGTGTCTTTCACTACTGTTGTTATTTAAACTGTTATCAACCATTTGTAAAAAATAATATTGATATTAAAAATACTGATTCCTGTTATTTTTGTCAATAGGAAAAGAAAAGAAAATGCATCCAAACATGTTTCTTGTTCTGTTTCCTAGTGTGAGCTTTAAAGGGTTAGAGAGGGGGGGAATCATGGAGAGATGAAGTGTAGAAATTTGTAGAGATAGTAGATAT
>JBBDHI010000025.1:16894793-16906224 GCA_037177115.1 Craterocephalus stercusmuscarum
GACCGCTTGGAAAAGACAAAAACAGGTATGTAAGGGCTTAAAAAAGTGGATTTTCCATGATATGTTCCCTTTAAAGAAATAATAATAATTAAAAATCCAAATTTTCCTAAAGGGCCAACTCATAAAAGTGTTTTGGTGGATGCAAATTTCTTTGGCACTTCCAGGCCACCATAGACTTAAGGTTACAAAATAAAAAATAGAAAAGACTTTTTTCAGTTTTTTTTATTTATTTATTTATTTATTTTGCTAGGCTTAAGATAATAAAAAAAATATTTTGTTACTCTGTTATCTGTGACCTCTCAGTTGGCATCCATGGTGGATGTTGTTTTCTGCCTATTCCAGATATGTCAACTGTCCCGAGCACGAGGGTCTTGTTCCCACAGGAATGTGTCAGATGACCAGGCAGCATGCCGTGGAAACAAATGCACTCAACCATCCTTGTGCTGTAGCCACCAACCGCATACCAAACCCCATCCAGGCCGCTCAGTCAGCCCCACAGCTCACATCTCACACTGACACGAATGCCAAGCGGAAAAATAAATAAATACACGGAACTAATTCAACCCTGTCATGTTTTCCACTTAGCCTGACTCACTGGCATCCAAGTCATCGCCCTGGAAAGTAAACAATGGGCAGACAAGCCCCCCAGCTGAACCCCACCTATTCTGCTCTGCAGTTTCATGTCCTCGACCGTGTTGTTTTTCTTTTTACAACTGAAGCCACATGTCCCACACAGAGCTGTCTGTCGGGACAACACTACATCCCGGGGTCACTCATACAATGCAGTTCATGACGGCACTGACATATATTTAGACATCATTTAAAGCTGCTAATGTCTGGGCTCTTAACACGACTAAAAACACACCTGAACGGTTGCTGACACAGATAATGGATTTAACTGACGCCGATATTTGTCTTCACAGTTTCTAAACCGAAACTTTGTCAAATTAGTGTTAATCTTAGGTCTGCTTTCTGTTTTAAGCCAAATATCCGTGCAAACTGTCTTGTTTTCTCCTTTTTCCCCCTTTTTTATCCTTTTTTCACCCTTTTTTTCCCTTTTGTTCTCCTTTTTTTTCAGTGCGAACTGTCTTGTTCAACAAAAACATAATAGCAACCTCACTGCAATCATATTATGTAACAGGTACAAATCAAATTAATACTTTCATATCTTTATCCAAAATGCTTGATAAATGCTGGATGCTGGATCCAGATCAGCTTGTGAGATGAACTTAAAGACACGCTAAGATGTTTTGTGCATCTCATTCCCGACTCTACAAGCAAACAACCAAAAAACACAGCAGCTGGGCTTTTACAGCTGTTTCTCAGAGGCATGTTTTGAAATCTGATATTGGATTGTCTTTAATTGACCATTATGCTGGTTTGTCACAGACATCTGGCAACCCTTGGGCATATAGTCTCTTTTTGAGCTTGTCATAGTGTTTGCATTTAGGCTATCTCATAAAAACTCTGTTCCAAAGCACAGAAAAAAAAGATTGTTCAATTTAAATCCTTAAGGGCTCAGCTTCACTTAAACTTAAAAATGAGCATACTGTATCGGTGCAACCACAAAGAATTATTTTGGAGTCATAAGGCAACTTTTTAAAGTTAAGATGTGTAGATATCAGCATATGCGTTACTGGTGAAGAAAAGATTAAAATGGCACATTGTACAAATGAAAAAAGTATCAGGCTTGCTAAAAGAAAAAAAACAAAAAAAGAACACTTTCAGGATGGAAATGAATATCTCTGTAAAGATGCAGCTGTAACTCTATCAGATCATAGTGAAATAATAAATGTTTTATTACAGAAATATGGCCTTTTTCGCACAATCTTAGGTGTGTCCTGTTTCTTGTTTAGTTAGATTAACCAGAAAGTCGATGTTAAGCGACAAATTTAGCAATTAGATAAAAAAAAGAGGTAATTTCAGTTTTCCATAATTCATATTTCAGTTTAAGGTCTTCCTTTGCTTTGATTGCAAAAATACTTTAGGTGTAGCTCAAATACAAAAGAAAGGATTTTGGGTGGACCACACATGCCAGGATACTGAGTTTACATTTTCCTCACACCCTCCTCCAAATATATATTAGCATGAACAGGATGTTTAATCCATTTGCTTTGCTTACCTAACAGCTGGACAGCTTGTACTTTCCGGTCTGAGCTGAACAGAATGACCGAGCTCTCACGTCTTTCTAATTCTCCTCCCTCTCTTAACAGCACAGTGCTGCATAAAAGTGATCATAAAGAGAAAGATGCACTCAGGAGAAATCAAGCCAAAAACTAATCAGACCTTAATTAAAAAAAGGAAGAAAAAAACTGGGGAAAAAAGGAAAAAAAACAAGCGTCAGCTCAAGGACTGATCACTTCTTTTCCTCCTTCGGGGTAAATATGAAGCTGAGGTGAAATAAAAGTGCTGCGCCACAGTGCGAGATGCAAGAGCAGCTTGTGTTGAGGTCATATTTCCTCAAGCTTGGCATTTTCATCCCAGCCAGGGACTGAGGTTTAACACTGGGGTCAGGAACAAATGAGGAATATTATGAAGACAAACAGGGAGCAGACACTACTTGTGTGGCAGAGCATCGCCATAGCTTTCTTACACATAGGGTCCATGTAAATGTGATGTAAACATTCTAAAACGAGCAACTATACATTGGGATTTTGGAAAATCTGCAAAAGTCTTGCATCTCAGAAACTTTAAAGTGACGATAAAGATTCATTATGAGGCATTTTCCCTAACATAGCAAACATAACAGAAACAGCAGCTGCTATACATTGTCCATTACCTTAAAAAAGAAAAAAAAGCTTAAAAAAAACAAGCATGTGAAAAGACTTATAGCTTTCATGGCAGTAAAAAAGAATAGTGTCATTTTCTAAAGAAAACTGCCCCAGTTTAAGAATAACAAATCCACCTATGGGAGTTCCCCCTTTTCCAAGGCATGCAGTGAAGGGAAATCATCAACCCATCGCAAACCAGGAGATGAGGACAGGGTGGGATGGGAACCAAAGAATAGAGCCTATAAAAGACAAATGAGACAGACTAGAAACTAAAATCCGTAGCCACGTGAATTCTGTTGTAGTTCTGCAAAGGAAACCAATTTTATGTCTTCCACTTATACACAAAGATTTAGGGGTTTTGGACATTTAAGGCATTAAACTCGCAGACACGATCACCACCAGCCTTAATGTATTCTCCAGGTATCTCTAAGTCATTCAACCACCAAGTATTTCCCTCCGTTTGTGTCTTTAATCAGAAAAAAAAGACAGTGTGTTGCATGAAAATGTTTTTAGGTTATATATCACTAAAACTGCTGTGATTACAGTAACTGTGCTGCCAGTTTATTCTGGCCAAAACGTCCCCATCACTGCAGTCCATTACAGCTGCAGGCGCTTTTATGGGGGAGTTATTGCCTCTGATAAGCCTGCAGCTAAATGACTAGTGAGACTATGTGTGCAAATCAGACGCTGCCTCTCTCGACTGTTTCATGATCATCGCTTGTCTTTGTTATAAGGCAACATAAAAATAAGCTTTACTGCATGTGCATGTGATGTTTTATGAAAAAGACTAAGTGAATGTGAAGTTTGAGGGATTTGAGGACTAAGAGAGTGACAAATGTTTGTCTTTTTTGGCCATCTGTGAGGCGAGTGTGAAGTGACTCATCTGCATCCAGTAATTAAGCTGTTACCATGTACAATACAAATGAGCTTTGCAGGCTTCTCTGCAAGTTCCTCATACAATATATATATAGAGAGATATTCTTTAATCCTCAAAGGCAAACCACTTCCTTTATAGTGCTAAAACATGTCGAAGTCATAAGTAACCAGTATGGAAACTCCAGAAGGCTTATGTAATGCAGGAAAAGCAGCCCTGCGGTTCTGAGTGGGCTGATCTGACACAATCAAACACAGTAACACACACACACACACACACCAATAAAACCGCCTTCTCTTCTTGCTCAGTTTGAAGTTGCTTTCTTACAAGCGTTTATGAAGGATTAGCACCTTAGAGAAAAAGCATTCAGGATGCTGAATCAGAGCCGCTAGCTTGTACATTTATTAAATGCTACTGTGTATCCTCATGAGTGCACGCTCTTAAGTGTAGTTAAAGATTTTGCAGCCAATTTAATCTTGCAGCGGAGGCATTTTCTTGTTGTAATCTAAGTGATGTATTTGAATAGAAACCCAAATAGGGGACATTTAAGTCTAATTTGGGTCACTTTAGTTATTTGAAGCAAATGTTTCTTGCTGTTTTGGAACCTTCTTCCTCCTTGAATTAAATCCTTGCCTTTTCTCTCCAGGTGTTCCTTCTGAAACCCTATCTGTTCTCCCGCATACTGAAGACTGGCTGTCCAGCCAGGCAAACAGTGACGTCACCTTACTTCCAGACTGCAATAAAGAAAGCTCAGGAATCTGCAATTTCTCCTACACCTGGGAGGCCACAACTTTGTCGGGAATCAAGGAAATTAAGCCTGTGCAGAACGCCACTGCCACAAACCAGTCCAACAACCCCTTCCTGAACCCATCCTCACCCATGTTGGTGCCCTTGTACACGGACTGGAACAGTGCCATGGCAGCCTGGGGTCTGGCCTGGGAGGTCCACGTCTATGGTGCCGGCTGCCTCTTTGCGATGCTGACTCTAGCTTCCGCGCTCAATCTGCTTTGCTTACCGCTGCGATGCCCATCAGGCTGCGGCTACTTCGCTCTCGTCAGCTTGTTCCTTCTCGCTGCTGGTTGCACCAGGTCCTTCTCACTCCTGTACGATGCTTACGGCCACCAGGAGCGCATACCCTCCACAGAGGCCTCGCTGATGCTCTACGAAGCCCCATTCCCCTGCCTCACTGCAGCTTTTGGTCTAGTTTTCCTTCTCCTATCAATGCGCTCAAGAATGCAGCTCTCCTACTCAGCCTTCCAGCGACCCTGTTTCCTGGCCTGCCTGGTGTTCTTACACTTCGCTGCTGCATTCGGTCCGGTAACATTGCTGAAGTTCTACCAAGAAAAGCCTCCCTTGTGCCTCTTTCTATCTCTTATCTCCCGTGGAGCCTTTGTGGGGCTGGCGACATTTCTATCTTCTGCCTATTTTGTTTTTTACATCTATGTGCGGGCAGACTCAAAGCACATCTACCACCTGAACAACACATCGCCGACTCCCGCCGAGCGCTACAACCGCTGTCCCTTCGCTGAGAGCCGCGACTGGAACCGCGCGGCCGTCACCGTTTGCCTGTCAGCATTGTTTTCTTTAGCTTGTGCTGGACTTCAGTTGTATGCGATGCTCAATGCTATGGGAGTCGCAGGTGGGGCAAAGGTCTTCCACCCTTGGCCTTGGTGGGCTTTTCAGTTCAGCTGCAGAGTATGCGAGCTCGGGGTTTGCCTCACCTTGGCCTTTGTGGTCGCACAACCAGTCTACTGCTCCGACCAGCTTCCAGCTGCTGGAAGTTGCTGGACTGAACTCCTGGCGTCCAAGTCGCCCATCCTTCCCGGGAGCTACCAGTGGACGCTGAGCCAGCAAGAAAAGCTCGCCATCGTCGACACCGTTGGGCTTGGGGAGACAGAGAGCCTTCCTCTGTACACTCTCATGGATGAAAGGCTCGGTAACAGTCTGAATGGCCTAGACCTCCTCTATCATAGCAACCGGGCCTTGGCATACAGAGACCTGGACTTGGATTTGGACTTAAACGGTTCTGGTAAACCCGAGGATGGGGGAGGCAGAGAGCCCTCGGGTGGATCCTCGTTTACCAGCGACTCCACCGCAGATCTGCGCCCTCCTTCACCCATCAACCTGCGCCGCAGCATAGACGAAGCCCTCTTCAGCGAAGCCTTGTTCCCCATGAGCCTCTTCAGCCCCGTTCGGCCGCTTTGTTTCGGCGAGATGCCAGCCAACAACCACTGGACTCTTCCAAGCAAGGGCCTCTGCGATCATCTCTCAGCTGACTCCAGCCTTTATCGGACCTCCTCCTGTGGGGAGATCGCTTCTCAACTCCATCCCTCTTCCTCCCAGCCTCAAGGTGACGCCACCGAGGATGCTGCAGCGTCTTCCTCAAGTTGTTCATCGCCCGAACGCTGGAGAAACAGCTCATCCTCATCGTCCCTATACCGGACCTCCCTCGGAGGCTCCTCGCTAGTCCTCTGTCCAAGTCCAGAGAGACGTGCGAGGGAGCTTCGTCAGGAAGGAGCCACGGACCCACAGAGGCAATACCAAACTCTGGGAGCGGCCTCGCAGGAGAGCCTGGACCTGTCAACTGAGGCAGATCGATCCGTGCAGGAAGAATTCATCAGTGTTTGCAGACAAATCGATGCTTTAAGCATCTGCAGCGAAACCATTGACTTATAAAGTTAAATCTGACCATATTCAGAACCTAAAACGAGTGTCTTCTTTGTGCAAAAAAGTTGGTTTTTACAGAGTATTTGATAGTGCATGTCAGCTTAACATACAGTATAAAAGAACAATTGCTGCCATAAGGGTTTTGGAAGTTTAATGAGATTTTGTGGTTAATAAATATCACTGCAGATCTCAAGTGCCAAGACTGTAAAAAAAAGAAAAAGAAAAAAAGAAGTGGTTTGTACATTTTACATGTTTGATAAAAGCTGGTGAAATTTGTAACGGTTAAATTAAGAGTAACATTTTACTGAGTGGTGATATAACAAGATTTGTACAAATGTTTTTATTGCATTTCAACATTCCAATAGATAGTACTGTGACTGAGTCAAGCACTTAAATACTACTGAAGTCATAACCTTTACAGCTGTAATGTCATTAAAATACTGAGCAGAGTTGTAAATCTAAACTCCCCCTCTTCGCATCAACCCATCTTCCTCAGTTGTGGTGCAGCAGTGCCCTCTACTGGTGATAAAGCACAATATATTTATCAACTGCTTCTTTGAAAATAACCCAGACAGCATCCTCTGTGAATGGCATACTAATTTATTTAAATATAAATTTTCTGAAACACTCTGTTTAATAAAACTTGTTTTATAAGTGACATCTAACACCATGACAGTAGTCCATACACAGTATTATTCTTTTTATTCTTTAACATATTGAACAGCAAAGCAACTTTCCTCGGATGTAAACATTCTTTTGAAGTGATATTCCTCATAATCCCCAAATGGATTTACTAAATACTGAGTCTTTCCAGCCATCTAGACAAAAACAAACAAAAAAATTATTTTTTTTAAGGTTTTGGTTGTTGGTGGAGGAAGCAGCCTGCGTGGTGCGGCAGCGGTTGAGAAACTGAGATGACACAAAAGATACAACACATGAAAGGAAAAAAACAAAGAAAAAACATGATGTATCACTATTGTGCTTTTTGAATGGACCAACGGGACTCAGAAAGTAACAATCAAGACATTTTAAAACCTGGATTTAAGTGGAAAACTGAAAACAAGCAGCTGAATATAGGTATACATCTCTTCATACTGTATATATCCATATACAGTTTCATATCAGTCCAGTTGCAAAATTCGCTAGTCAAGTGCAGAGTGAAGCACTACATTAGAAGAACAGAGAAAACAGAGTAGCTTTTACATTTTGGGACACTAAAGAAATAGAAAATATAATGTATGGCAAGAACATCCAGTATGAACATTTTAGAAAAGCCTACTTCTAGATAAGCGGAATATTAAACGGATGTCGAGGAAAAGGAGGCGAGAAGGTCTGAATCATTATGCAGTTTGAATTCATTTTCACTGAGCTGTCGTGTGTAGCTTCTATCCAACTCTGTTTCAAGGCATATCTCTGGTGAAAAAAACAAAATAAATAAAACTTATTACAGAGAATCTATGAAACACCATGAGAGCACAGGAAGTTAACGCCAGACAAAACTTGGTGGCACCAATTTTGGTTTTAAGTTACAAAAGAAGTGTCAAAAGAGGTGTAAATACACTTGGCAGTACGTATGCGATTAAAGCGGAATATAAATACGGCCACGTCTGGCTTAGTGAAAAAACAAACATGCATATCAAAAACCCTCCATGCTCAATTCAAAGCCCCCCAGACTATACAGGTTTAATATAAAGAAGTTTTATGTAAAAGTATTCAAATTACGGGAAAACCAATCCTCTTTATTGTTAACAATTTCAAATTTTTATTTTACTTCTTTTAAAAACATACCTGATTTTCAGAACTGGGATGGGACACTTAGTCGGTTGGCTCTATGTCTGAGAGGTAAATGAAAACCCACAGCGGTAAAAACTGTAGCTCTGCTCATTGCTTACGTGTAACATTCGAGTTGGCATGATTAGCGACGACGGCCAATGTCGCAAACCTAAGAACGCACAGGTGAACAGCAGGAGGTGGAAAATAAAAAAGCTACTCATCGAGCAGTGTTCACCTGTGACGACTCAGAAATGTAAAAACGAACGAAAAAAAAGGTTTCTGTGACAGACTGGCACACTGCAGATGGAAATACAGACAGTTTGTCGTGTATTCTGCACATATGCGGTCGTTGAAGGACTGGAAAGACGGGGAGCTCTACGTGGACCCCACAAACACTGAAAAGTGATGGCAGTTTCTAACAGGACAAATGAATACAGTGCACCTTCACTTTGTCCCAACTACCCTGTATCACACAACCCTTCAGTCATACTTCACTCTCTCACTGTCAACACACAAACACACAGAACTGGAATAGGGCTGCATACTTGAAACAGGTTGTGTCATTCCAAAAAAATAAGACCCTGATGCGCCACTTCTTAAGTGCAAAGTCCGAGGTGTTCGGAGAGTCGGTGTTGATTTGAAGATTCTCACTTCGCTACGAAGCCCTCCATCTTCTCTCCTCCAAAAAACCCGCTGGTTTGGATCAGAGAGAGAAAGAGAGGGAGTGGAGACGATGCAGGGGAGGCCCGAGGGTGCAGAAGGTGGTGTGTGTTTGGCAAAAGTGGCGAGTTAACATTTGGTCACCATTCGTTTGGGTACGATCTGAACTTCATGTCCCCGTTCAGTAGAGTCGCTTTTCGTATCTGTGAAGAGACAAAGTTAACAAAGTTTAATTTATACAAGTTTTCTAAATGAAAAGAGCACAAAAAAGTTAGCAATGCTAGCAGAGGAAACCAAAGCCAAAGCAACGGTTTCTCATTGTGTTTTGAGTTAATTGGGATGTTGATAAATGGAAACAGAGTGCAAAGATTTGCTAGAAATGTGTCAAATTTAGGAACGGGACATGTTTACTGTCCTGCATCACTGCTTTGATCCTGCTGCAGGAATGAGAAAACGTTCTAGTGGGTTTGACAACAAAATCTTCCCCCACTTTCTTTCTTGCTTAACCCAGTTAGAACTGGAAATAAGCATTAATTTAACCTTGAAATCCAGACTGTCCAACATATGGAGTCAAAGCACAACTTATTATTGCACGACATGGAGTCTAGAGTGTTCCTTCACAAAGTGTTGAATTTGGAATTCTTGCAATTTCTTACATTACAAGAATTTAATTATTGCAATGTAAGAAATTTAAGTTTTAGTGGAGAAATGTAAGGTTTTTAAGAAAACCCGCTCTTTAAATAGTTAATACACATTTTTGGAGACTGACAACCTTGAACTGCAACTAAACCAGTTCTGCATTCATATCATTTCTAATATTATTTCATTACTAAAGATGATGCTTGTAAAATGTGCAGGTTTTGGCATTTGGGTGAAATGAGCAGAGCCTTTCTAGAAAGAGACGTCGTCATGATGGCAACGTGTCAAACACCATCACATGATGCACTGTGACGAGACAGGTGGTAACCCACTTTAACCAGGAGGACACAAGTTCAAGACTTAACAATCAATGTGATCATTTCTGCCTCCCGTCAGCGTGTCTTTAAACAAAAAGGCACAGCGGCTCAATGACTGACATCTAGTGGTAATTACAGAAATGACTCAAGCAACACATTGAAATTTCCGTCTGGGATAATAAAATAATTTTCAATTCAGTTCATTTCACAGTCGTGTCAGTTTTTAAGTGTTTATTAGTAGTTTTGGTTTTCAGTCTAACCTTTACTAAAAGATCTGGCTGGGTTTTGTGAATCTCTACATGTGTAAAAGAAATTCCCTCCATTCTAGACAGTTTGGGGGATCCAATCTTCAGTAGTAATAATGTAAACACTAGGGGTGGGAATCTTGCAGCAACTCAGGATTCGATTCAGATTCTCAGGGTAATGATTCGATTCTGAATCAATTTTCGATTCAAACCGATTTTATTTCATATTCAGTCCTCTTTTGGTAAGAAAACGTACTGATTAACTCCGTTCCTCTATAAGCCAGAAACAGCTTTGAGGAATTGTCTTGTTAGTTGAAAGAAAACTGATCATTTTCATCAAAAAAAGGCTTAAACTTAGCTAACATGGAAAAATTTAACATGTCTTTGTCACTTAGCAGAAGCTTTGAAAGTAGTCAAGCTAATAATTTTTAGCCCTTTAAAAAATTGATTTTTGGAAATTTTGAATTGATTCTGAATCTTGATTCTGATTAAAATCGATTTTTTTCACCACCCCTAGAAAACACTTCTTTATGATGTCCTCTTCAAACTCAATCAAGTTACAGACAAGCTGCCAATAAGTCTGATGAGTGATTCATTGTCCCGTTGGGTATCTTTTACTAACATTTAGTAAAACTGGTGTCAAATTCAAACTACTATCCATCTGACACGCATTTAGACAGTCATTCTAATGCACCAACCTTTGCATTCAGTTTCTTTTTGAACAAATAAGACCAGTTCTGTGTTACACCGAGTTTCCACATGCAGGATTTTACGCCTCTGGGACGTTTGCTTTGTAGGTTTTTCTACTTACGAGTGGAGTCCGTGGACACCTCCTTCCACCTGTGCAGACATTGTCCTCTTCTCGAACTTCAGCTCCCCAGAGTACATCATAGACCTGAGAGAGAGATTTTGTGTGAAATCTGATGCACGTTCAAGTAAACCTTTATGTTAAAACTGGGAAAACTTTGAGGGGAAAAACTAACCGGAGAACAGAAAGACTCTTTGCTCCGATGTCCTGGCAGCCATGTTGGATACCTGCTATAAGGTAAGGTACAAACTTGTGGATGGAGCCTTTGTCCTGGACTGAGCCTGACACACCCTGGGCTACCTTCACCTTGTCGCCCTCACTGTGGATGAAAAGTCACATTTCATTTTATTCTATTTATTTATTTTAAACCACATTAATATTTTGGACTTAATATTTGGACGTACCTAAAATAGCGTTTTTGACTACTGGCATTTTTCTCCATAGCATCCAGGGAGCCCATGCCTCTGTATTTTTTCAGCCGTACTCCATCTGAGAAGAAGTACTCTCCGGGAGCCTCGGTGGTTGCGGCTAGCAACGAGCCCATCATAACTGGGAGTGGGAGAAAGGAGGGAATTAACAGCATTCCTGCATTTACACAAGCACATTTCATCCCTCCTGTAAACAAGCTTTATTCTGATAAGGTTTGTTAAACAGGTCGTATGAAACATTAAAGGAAA
>JBBDHI010000025.1:17011877-17026893 GCA_037177115.1 Craterocephalus stercusmuscarum
CCAGAACGCTCGAAAAAGACAAAAACAGGTATTTAAGGGCTTAAAAAAGTGGATTTTGCATGATATGTTCCCTTTAACTTTCTGACCTAAAATCTTAGTGTACCATCAAAATGAGTCAGACATGTACACTCATACACTTGACAATGCCCTGTGACTCCCTGAGGCTGAGAAATGCCATTTCACAACTTTTTTTGTGTCCAGCCTGGAGTATCACGAAACAGCTGTTTGCTCGGTCACACACCAGCAACTGGAGATCAACACATTGGCTGTTTTAACGAGTAGCATGCAGGAAAAGCGAGAGGATGTTACTGAAGGAAGCGACTACAACAAAAAGGAAAAAGAATTCACCAATGGACCGACTTTTACAAGAAGGGAAGAGCTCAGAAAAGAGACAGGATGCAAGACAGATGGGGAACTGGCCTTCGTTAGGGGGGCATTGCTTTAACAACCCAACAATTTTGTGCACTACATACATCCAACAGGCATTTCAAAGCAGGAAAATTAAAACAAAAACCCGACCAAGCATGCCACCACTTCTATCCAACAGAATGTCCCTTTGGGATTGTAAAGAGAAAAAGAAAAGCAACACAATCCCTCCTGCAAAAAACAGCTGATATAAGTGCTAAAACACAATGTATTTGTAGAATAACAAAACATCTCTCCATAAACACTGGCATTCCGCATGCTGGGGAGGACTAAAGAATAAATCTGTACATAAACAGAGAAAATAATACCTCTTAGTTCAGCCTCTAAATATTTATATTGTTGAGAGGATTCTGCATTTTCAAGCAATTTACACAGAAGTGCATTAACCTTTACTGTACGTCATAAATATACCTTCCCCCTGTGTAACGCCTTTATGAATTAATTGCAATGGAGGTTAAACTATCTGAAAAGTTTGGAGAAACAGCCTCAATCGCTGGTCTCGGGCCATACTTGGCTATTACATCACATTTGGACAGAAAAAACCTATAAACAATAAGACATTTTACACCATTGCTGTGCAAACAGCACAAGAATGTGGGAGTAATGTGAAAATTTAGTAGCTAGCGTGTAAAAAGTGAACCGGCTATGATTTGTGGGAAATGAATTTCTTAACTAAACTTTTGCTACTGGAACAAAGTGAGATGTGTTTAAATCCAAAAAAAAAGCAGAAACATCCAGGTCGTCTGTGACACTCTGAAACCCTCGGCAGTTTCATCAGATAGAGCGTGTGGGTGAAACTATGACTGTCAATGCGTGTGGTGGGGGTTTTCACATGTATGGACTTGAAGCTGATTTGAGGATTTCGCTCTGAACTGTGACATTTAGACGGCTTGAACAGGAATTGAGGGAGTTTTTGTTACAGCAGTCAGTAAATGGGTAATATTTAGGCTTAAAATCGTGTATGAAACCATCTTGAAATGTCAGACTTGATTGAATGAAAGCTTAACCACAAACAAACAAAAATCTTACGTTAATATATGGCAACATTTTAAGCAATGAATATCTCTGAGACATCTGAGTTGTGAGTTAAGTGATGACCGGTCCACACGAGAGGACTCTTAAATTAAATCACCATTAAAGTGATTTTAGTAGTATTGTGAGCTAATACGCACGTCTAAATTTGACATGTTTTTCAGTTTGCCTTCAGGTCAGCACGGCTAAACCTCTCAGTGTGGTCCTAGCTTCTCTGATTGCATCATGATTGGAGAGCTCAGCGGGTCATCATGACTGTGTCTGCAACAAGCAAATAACAGCGACTTGTACTTTTCCACTGATTTTAATGAGCACGTTGAGTCTGACCCCTAAAAAGAAATGTTGCCTCTCTCGGGGTTTGCACACAGACACTGTGTTGTTTCAGTTGATTGAAACTAATCTCGTTTCGTATTTGAACAAACACTCAAAGGCTTGCTCAGCCATTCACCCTGACACACACGTCGAGGTGAGACACTGTGATAACACAAACATCTTGCTGTCTCTGACACACACACCTGTTCTCTTGCCTGAATGTCATGGCCTGACCTGAAAAGAAGAAGCAATAAAATCATTCCCTTGGACATAAGGTGCCATAAACAATCTAATAACCTCTCATGTTTACAACAGTTGTTTTGGTTAAGTCTTTGATTTAGATTTTACATTTCTATGAAGACGGTTTTTTTTATGCTAACTTCATTTAGATAGACAGTAATAATTTGAAATCTTACCAACCCTAATGAGGTAACTTTTAGGATATTTGCTTTATTTCACATTTATTTATCTTAAGTGTACTTAGATTGTGGGTTTCCGAAGGTGCATTTTAAAAAAAGTTTAAGATTAATCTGAATACATCGAATATCATATAAACTCAGTAATTTAGGGGACCTTGTGGGATGGCGTACGGCAGCCATTGGAGACTGTAAATAGCTGAGATGAAAGGGGTAACAGAGATGGGGGTGACATGAAAGAAAGGTCCACAGCTGGTTGGCATGGTAAACTCCTCCGGCCATCAGGGTGACCTGATGAGGTACATTTCCTTTTTGAAAAATGAGAGGAAGAAAGAAACCTAAAACCTCCACTGGTGGATACATTTATCCATGTCTACAAACTGACTTGTGTCCTTAAAATTAAAAAAAGGATTTCAAACACAATTTGGCCCCTTTGCATGTTTATCGTTTGATAGATAAATCATGAATCTGATGTTTAAAAAGCATGTGTATTGCAGTTTTGCATCTATGTAGCCAGTCTGTGTTTCTGTGTTGATTTTGAGTATTTTACTTGCTGACATCATGATTATTTTCTTTTTTCTCACTTTTTTGTCATTGGTGTGACAGCTGGTAACTGATGAGTTTGTGGGCATTTCTATCTAGTTGTGTCTCAAAGTACAACATTGTTAGTAGAGATGTTCTGATACCATTTTTTCCTCCCAATACCGATTCCAGTACTTGTGCTATTGGTACCGGCCGATACCAAGTACTGATACCACTATATTATTAAGCAAATGTCATATTACGCCTGCATGGCTGCAATATGATTAGCATTGTGAGAAGGCCTGGCTCAGGTTAAACTCTTTGTAAAACATGAATGAACACAGCAAACTGAAGCCATTTATCTTCAAACACAGTCTTGCTGGTCGGAATATTCAGTGTGAAATACTGCTGCTGCTGACATCATTACTATTAGCTCTTTGTCTAACCTTGTCTAACCGTCTAAAACAGTCGGCTGCAGATGGCTGCACAGTGCAACTGTTTTAAGAACAATAAGGAAGAACTGTGTCAGAGCTAATAGAGCTAATCAGTAAATATACTTATATTCATAAATTATGTGGTATTGAATTGCTACCTGAACTCCAGCACTCGCCGATACCGATACCAGAATTTGGGGCGGTATCGGAGGCATTTCTGATACCGGTAACAGTATCGGAACAACTCTAATTGTTAGCACATGTATGGATAATAGCTGACATGGTCAGTCAGCTGAAACACAAGAAAATCATTTAAGTTTTCTAACATAAGATCAAATTAAACCGGAGTTCCCTCCTGTAATAGAATTTTGATGGTGGAAACTGGAGGAACTTCACCAGCCCTGATTCCTAAAATCCATCATGGCTGCCATCCACATGAAAAGTAGCTGAAGCTGCAAAACGTGTTAGCTCTGTCAATTTATGTCTCAGTTATTCTGTCATACAAGCTGTCTATTGAAAAAAACAACAACAAAGCTTTAATTATTTCTTCTTGAGAGAGTGAAATACAACATTGTAATACAGCTAATTCTCTAGTTTTAGATTTCAAAATATACAAAAAAACTGCAAAAGGTGGGTTGGGGGAAATGAAATTTTCAGTCCATTGTTTCCAAACTAATAACAAAAAAGTATATCTCAAATAATGTTACTGATACTTTCAGTGTTATTTTGTTCAATGCAATCATTTCATGAAAAAAAGATAAGAAGTGCATTTGTCACAATTTTTATATTTAAGAACATTAGTTGGTTCTTGTTACTAAAAGCCATAGACCCCTGCGCCTGTCCATTGAGCTGAGCAGTAAGTGAATTGGGCTTTTAAACAACTAGAATAGTCAAATTAAATGTGACACCTTCTACCGCTAAATGAATTATTCATTTTTATTTAGCATAATTGTAACCATTAGAAATCTCATGAAATCTCTGAGCCAGGGAGTCCAACACATATCTGGGTAGTTCTGTGACTTCCTGCAATCATTAAGCTTGTTTTGTGTGTTATAGCCTATTGGTAATTTCCGAATCTCTTTGTGGTCATTTGCAAGTATAAGTAAATATATAATATTACTGTGTCAAATTTGATCATTTTGCATGTCTTTGTAGCCATTTTTTCTTCGTGGTAAGTTCTGTTTTTCAGTCATTTTCTATCATTTGGCAGGCGTTAATGTCAATAGATGTTTCTTTTTCAGCGTTTGTCTCCTGGTATTAATCCAGGAACCCCAATGTTCAACAGTTTTACACCGAGCACCTCTGTTTATTTTCAGCTCTGTGACGTGAGCGTTGCACTCCTCCTATATGTGGCCCGTCAGTGCGGTCGGGCTGCGGATTGGATGGCTGTTGTTGTCGTAACTTCCTATGACGAAGCTGTGGGAAGGGAGGGGGGCATTATAAAAGCCCTCTCCGCTGTGATACCAGTCTCACTGTGGAGGAGGAAGAATCGCAGCGAGGGTTGGCTGAACTTTCCACAAGGGACCCCTTCCCAACCCCCCTTGTATTTACCAACAAACGAGCCTCTATTTCTCAGCACTGCGCCGTCCACGATCGCAGATCCTCTCTGACAAAAAAAACTCCCCCTACCTCGAAAAATAAATGCCAAGAGAAACAACAGAAGCGCCCAGAGATACGGATCGCTGCTCAGAACTGGAAGGAAAGACGAACAGTCGGACCAACACGTAGAAAGAAAACAAGAAAAGCGCACGGAACGTCGCTTTTGCCTTTCTCAATGCATACCCTTTGTGCCCGAGGAACGATGAAACCAGAGATCAACGCCGCCGTCGGATTTCTGTCGAGATTTCTGAGGGTAAAAGGACACGTAAACGATCGACAGGTCCAAACGTTCAGCCAAAGCTTACAGGATATTTTGGCAGGTAAGGAAACAAGAAAATTCTCCATATGCGCGTTAAGACGCATTTCAGGCGGCCCCATAATCTAAAACTCTTCTCACACATGAAGTTTAGGCTTTGTTTATGCAAAAAGACTTATCATTTAGGTTGTTATAGACGTGAGAAGAAGCCTTTCTTTGTTCTCCGAAGTATCACTATCAGCGCGACCTACGCGCACCGCTGTTTGCGCACGTTGGAGAGGCGAAAAAACATAAGTATGAAGCTACTGGGTGATCACTCGACGATTACAGTCGTATAAATGACACATATCAAAGAAAAACAGGGTTTTGGATGAAGAGTGACTGTTTTTATGATAAAGGATGGGGGTTGGGGACAGGAGACGCTCAGATAAGGAAGTGCGCCTCGCTCGATGAAGCTCACAAAACAGGCTCTGAGCAAAACAGCCCCCAGTGAGAGGACTGAGGATGCTCAATTACGTAATGCTTAGAAAGAAACGGGTTAATAAAGAAACGTGTACCTTTTTTATAGCGTTAATTTGCGGACGATTTCCTAGAATTATAAGAAGCCTGTTTTTTTTTATTTGATATTGTTGCGAGTTTTGTGCATTTAATAGTGAAACATCCCCCTAGCAGCGACAACTTGGCACTTTTACCTCCTTTTGTATGTTTCTTCTGCGATTTTAGTCAAGGTTGAATTGTTTATGTTAATTCCATCAATTAGCTAAAAAGCTTGATATAAAACACGATAATACAAGTTAAAACCAGTATGTTTGTTTTTAATAGGGGGGTTTTTGCGCCCTGTTTGTTTAACACACGGGCTCTAGTTTGAACGTTATTGAGGATTATGGCAGTTTTTATAGAACAGAGCAGCTTGTGTCTCATTTCCTGCTGTAAACACATTCCAGGCTCAGAGCTCTAAAGCTTGCCATACATCTGCCTCATTCCAGTTACGTGCAACAGCAGATGACCTATATTTTCTATGGAAGGGCCTCAGCTCTTTTAACATGTTTTAGCCATAACATGAACAAAATACATTGTTACAAAACACAGCAGCATAATAAAAAGAATCAAATTTATTTTAGTTTCAATTAACATTCATGTTTGCACTTTTTTCTTTTTGTGTACACGGTGAAAATATCAATTTTTAAACAGACTATTAATGGGGACATACATTATAAAATGGAGACAAGAGAAAAGCCAAGTTTCTATTGTGGTGTTTTGTAAACATAAAAATGAGAGCCTGCGTGGGAGAGGGGAGATGTTTTGGTGAAAGTCCGAAGAACGTAAACTATGGTGCGAGGGTTCCACTGAAACAAACTAAAAATGATAATTTTCATTTCTTAATGTAGCTCCAGTCTAATGAGTAATAAATTAAGTTAAATTATTTTTTTTCTCAGAATGACTTAAAAATGGCCCTTTTTTAAAACCATAAGTGAAAACAAAAGCTAGCCTAGTGCTAGTATCCTGTGGGGCTCAAAGTAGGGCAGCTGGAGCTCTTGCACTCCCAGTTGCACACTATTGTGTCTCCTGGCTCCTCTTGTTGACGCTGAGCAAAGGAAGGTAGGGAGACTGCAACCGTTATAGTTGCATAATTGCAGTTAGGGGAGCTTTGGTTATGTTCACTGTGAGGAAGGACGGGATTGGACTACTTTTATGGAAAGTTGTTTCAAATGGAAAATACCCATCGACCTGCCAACGTAACGTGTCTTTGGTGTTCGAGGTCAGCTATGATTGGCTAAACTCTTTAAGTTAAGCGCACACTTGTCTGCTTACTTTTCTGTTCCACCCCTCCTCCTCTGCCCGAGTGCCCTCGTTTTTAAGAATAGGCCCCGCTGAGCTGATCATTTCCCAGCTGCTTCAGGGTTCACGGGCAGCTGCTTTGTGGCTCCGTTTGAGGCTGAAAGCTCAACCAGCCCCTTGTGCTCTTTCACGAGTGCCAGCCCCTCCATTAGCTCGGCAGAATACAGCCGTCTACGATAAGGCACGGGGGAGGAAGAGGAGGAAGGGAGGGGGGTGTTATTATTATCCTGTAGATGCATACAGGTGGCCTCCGGGTAGCCTGGCCTGCTTCCTTTAAACCCCTTTTTTCTTTTTTTTTACTGGGCACAATGCAACCCCCATCAATGGGAATTCAATATGGCTGAGCCTTGGCAGAGTAAAATAGGAGTAGGTGTGTTCCTTTTTAAAATGAGGTGGTTGGTAAATAGAGGCTGGAACAAAAGAGATGTGAAGTATGAGCTGTGTATGTGCTTACGGCTGACATTGTTTATTTTTACTTCATATCTGCTACTTTTCCTCGACCACTTTTTACACCCAACCAGTAAAATTAGTCATACTGGTGTCATTGTCCTCCGGCAGTTTCACTGGGCCTCCCTGAAACTTCCACAAAAGGGTACTGTCCCTTTTAAGAGGCGGAGCTGTGTGTCCCAGATGGCCGTCTGGGACAGTTTTAGTGGTTTTTGTCCATCCAGTGATAGGAGGCTTTCTGACACCGAAGGCCAAGGAAGGGATTGTGCAACGTTTTGTCTCAACGTTTATGGCTGCTTATCAGACCTGTAACAGGTGTTGATGTTTTTCCTTCCTTCATATCACTTCAGCACACAATAACTCCTTGTTACCTCTGCGTTAATGAGTACATTGAGTCATTCTTAATCTGACATCTACATCTTTTTTTTATTTTAGATGTTTTTAAAAACAATTTTTTATTTCTTTTAAAGCAGTAAAATATTTGTCCTATTAACCCCTCTGTGAAAGGTCGGATCCTGTTTCCATGTGCGTTTTTTTTTAGGTCTCTTTTTATCGTCACCACATTAGATCCTAACTTTGTCCTGCTCTTCTTTGTCCCTCTGCAGAACAATACAAGCACCACTGGTTCCCCGACAGGCCCTGCAAGGGCTCGGGTTACCGCTGCATCCGCATCAACCACAAGATGGACCCACTGGTGTGGCAGGCGGGCCAGCGCATCGGCCTCACCATCCAGCAACTCTACCTGCTGCTGCCCAGCGAGCTCACGCTCTGGGTGGACCCCTTCGAGGTGTCCTATCGCATCGGCGAGGACGGCTCCATCTGCGTCCTGTACGAGTCCCAGCCCGGCCCCGTCGGAATGCCGGTCTCGGCCACCGCCAGCTCCACCTCAGCCAGCTCCATGATGGAAAGTCACCTCAGCTGCAAGGATGAACTGAGGGTTCTGGGCAGAACCAGTCCATCCAAAGCCTACAATAATATGATGACTGTGTCCAGCTAGAGGGGCACGCCGTTACCCCCCACGCCCCCACCACCCATACCCCCAGCCTACTTTTGTTCAGGGTCACGCCGTGGCTGGTCAGATCACGGCGAGCCTTTTTAAAGCTAAGAATATGAAATGAAATGAAATAGTAAAATAAGAAAAAAAAGGCTAAAGGAAAAAAAAAAAACAGAGGATGTGGCCTATCATCCAGGTGATGGAAACCTAGTAGGGTTAATTTTTTCTTTTTTCAGTCCCCGTTATCTGTTGTCAGTGGATCAGCTGGGCACTCCGTTTGTTTTTTTTTTTTTTTTTCTTGGTTTATTTTATTTTTAGGAGAAGCTTTTGTGGAAATGGAACTGTTGGGGCAGCTAAACCAACAAACCAACCAGGAACACCCCCCCCCCCTCCCCCCACCGCCATGGAGACTGGCTCCACCCCTCCACCCCCACACACCACCATCGTGTTAGGCCTCCATCTCTGAAGGGGCTATCCGCATAGACTTTGCACTTTTCCTACTTGTGGTTTCTATGGGTACATGTTCAACACACCACGGCAAAAAAACAAAAACACACACTGCTCTATAAATTCTAAGGATTTATTTTCCAGGATTTGACACTTTTTTTAAAACCTGTACATGTCGGTTGTTTTGTTTCCTGGATGGGGGCGGAAGTTGAGGTTTAGGCTCCGCCCACTGCAACCCAAGCTCACGGTAGAGAAACGAAACAAACGCATCTCTATTTTCTATAAAAATACCACAGGAAAATATTTTCTCTATCTTGCAGCTGGGGGAAGGGGGCGGGCTCGTGGTTTTTAGCTTATCTCTCTCCCCCCCCGTCTGAAACGGTGAATTTCTCGGCCTTGTGTCTGCCTGTCCGTGAGCACAAGTGGAATGTGTTGTGGCACCTGCTACCTATGGATACCGGTGTGTCCCGTTGCACTGTCGCCTTCCCATTGCCCATGTATGTGTAGCTTTTCATGGGAACGACCCGGGGGTGGTGGGAGGTATCTGTCTCCTCCCTCTTCCTCAAGTTAATGAATGTTGTTGAAGTTCACAATCAAGTTCCTGCGTTGCTGATTTTTGCCCCTTTTCCCCTCCCACTGCTTTGTCACCTCTTGTATTACCAAAACTTAAAAAGTGTAGCAAAAAGGAGAGGGGGGGTCTCTGTTTACCCAGACGTTGGTCGTGTGGCCCAGTCGGAGTTGTCATTGAATGCACTTTGACATGAGATTGTGTGGGATGTGTACTTTGGAGAGAAAATTTGCCTGCATTCCATCCGTTCGAATGTCATCTTTTCAGCGATTTTCCCCCCAGTTTTAGCCGTTTGTTCATACTGTAGCCCCCATTTTGGTCAAATTTGGGAGGGTGCAACTCTGGATTTTGAAACCATTAACACTGTACTTGTGAACATTTCAGAGCTTTTATTTTTTTTCCCAGTGGTTTGTTAGAAAACCTCTGGTTTTGCTTCTTATGGCACTGTTGACTCTGGCACAAGCTGTTCACTTCTCCCAAACACCCGACTTTTTCTTTTTATTCCCTTTTTTTGTTGTTGCTGATCTCGAAAGATGAGAAACAAGTAAACGTTGGAAAAGATCTTAACTGACAACTCCGCAAGAGCCCATCGGGCCTCGACAGCGTTTATCTTTAGCTGTCCGGAAGGTCGTGTCAAAGCGAGATGCGGTTGCGTGAATTGGAAGTGCTGCCTTAAGACCTCATTTTAACAGATTATGAGCCATTTGTGATGCTAAAGCAACATCAGGCTTGTGAGCGGCTGACCAGGTGCGTCGTTGTGCTGCCTGGACCCTCGCTAGAGGCGTCTCCTTTCCAGCCTGGCAGCTTCAACCCCCCCTTCTCGCTGGTGTGGGATGTAGTGCCTCATATCACCCCTCAGCTCAGACCTCCTGTTCAGCCAAAATCAAGCCGGCATGCTGCTAGCCGACCCCCTGTGGATGCAGGTAGACTTAATGTGACACATATCATCATTCACCACCGCGGGGAGCTGGGTAAGGACGGCCGACGGTGGGTGGGGAGCTGGTGTGAGAGAAGGGCGGGGGGCCAGGGCCGGACTCTTTCAGTCCAGGGCAGCTAAAATCCCTCCAGCCTCCCCCCTATCTGGACTTGTTCATCGTATCCCCCCCCCACCCCGGCCAGAAGCCCGACACCCTCCCTCAGCGGTGATGGATAACCAGCACACGCTCCCGGCGTGCTCGCGCTGCACCAGGGGGTCTAGTGAGAGACGAGGAAACGTGGATCTAAGCTGAAGAACCGAGGGTACCGGCCCACCGTTTTCATCTCACTGGATCGTGCTGCACTTGATTTCGGAGTTTCCGTAGCAACTTTTTGTTTACATGCTTATGAAAGAGGATATGGCGGCTTTCTGATGTACCCCCCCTCCCCCCTCTACGTCCGTCCCACCACCTCGCTTATGGTTCTGGGCTTGAGTGGTTAGTGGCGTGGTGGAACAGATGCTGGGGACGGCTAAGGGGCGACGCACCGACCGTAGCTGCTGGCCAAATCTGTCACGGCAGGCTGGTTCGCCACTCGTCACCAGACCTATGGGTGTTTAAGCTCCACTAAGCCTGAGAGGATCATGGGTAATATAGCTACAGCCTTTGATGCACTGCAACCCCCACCCTCAACTACCCCCCCTCCCCCCCGCTGCCCTGCTCTCTGCTGATACTCCCTTCAGCGCTCTGTGAAAAGCAGTGATTCCATGTTGGCCAGATGGATGGGAGCCTGCTGGGATGGGAGCCCAGGGCTTCAGTTTCCATGGTGGACACCAGTTTTTTAAAACCACGCTGCTCCATAATAGCTCTTCGTTTCTTCTTCTTTTTAATTTTTTTTTATTTCAAGTCAAGAGATTATGAGATTTGGTCTATATTTCAGATGCGAGATGCTTGTCTCACTTTTGTTTGTTTTTTTTAGTCACACTGGTCCACTCATCCCCCATTTTCGCCTCCGTCGCCCCGTTTTTGTTAAGAGGATTTTTAATATGATCTAATCCACTTTTTAAACAGATTTTAGAGCGAGAAAAAATTATAAGTAAACAATCCCCCCCTCCTCCTCTCTGGCACCTTCTAATTCGTACCACCACCCAAAAAAAGAAATGGTTCTAGTAAAATCGAATATTTAAATGGAATCCATTCAGCTTATGCGCACATAGGTTACAGAATTGTTGTAAGAGTGCTTCGAGTATTCAGAGGTAAAAATAGCACATAAATGCACTAAATGTCAAGTTGAAGTTGTGACTTTTTTTTTTTTTTTTCTTGAGACGCGAGGAGTCTCTCCTGGAATGTATTGCCAAACTCAGGCCTCGGACATTCAATACTCTTATAGAAAAGTTGTACATGTTAAGATATGGAAAGCGGAAGGGAACAGCAGTTGTTGTCAATATTGTCGTCATCGATCAGCTGAATTATTGCCACTTTCACATTTGAGGTGTTTTACATTATGGTAGAATGTATTGTTCACTGTACAACAGATGGTAGAGTGCATTACATTACACATGGGAAGTGCCAATAATTGCTATCCTGAGGTGTTTTTAGATGTCTTCTGTTTTTGTATTTCATCTTTTAACATGGATTATGCTTTTCGTAAGTGAAGCCATTTGTGATGGGAGTGTTGGCAAGGACCAAAGTTTTGGTAAAAAGATTAAAAAAACAACAACTTAGTTTCCATGATCTGTAAGTGTAGACGTATCCTTTGGGTTTTTTTTCTTTTTATTTTCCTTTTTTATTTTTCTTTTTTTCCCTTTTTTTTCTATTTACATATAAAACCAGAAAATAGACAAAAAAATCTTGAGCTTACCCAAGAAGAAAAGCTGTATCTTGTGATCTCATGTCAGTACATCTTTATCGTGTTCAGTTTCTTTTCCTTGGGTATGTTGTGATGAACTGCTGTAAATTTGTACAGTTCATGTAAATTGATTGTGCGGAAGTTGTACAGATTTCTATATTTTGGAAGAAGTTTTTTTTTCTTTTTTTTCTCTGTAATAAAAGATTTCCTATCTTGGCATCATAACTTCTGTGAGATTTGTCATTTGTCTGGTGTTCAGCACTTTGTTTTGGCTTTATAATTCTGAACCAAAAGCAAGCTTTTATGTATATTATGGCGATGGAAGCTTTTCCTGATTAATCAGATGTGGCCTCACTGGGGATTGGTTGGCATTTGAGCTGCAACAGTGTGCCATCTGTGCAGACAACACTGGTAAAAGCTCATTAATAGCCTAGCTTTGTGATGCATTTAAGCTATTTTAGTTTGCATATCAACAAAAACTCAGCTGATAGTGGCCTGCTGCTAAACTTGAATATAAATAAATATTTCAGTTGTCAGATCTCTTCTAAGCTAATTCTGCTTCGCTTCACTCACTGGCTGGAAACCAGTAGAATAAAGTCCCAGCTATATATTATACTGGTTAGCTGTCTGTTTTAATTTGCAACCCTTAATTTCTCCTCAAAAATGGATTTTCAAATAAAACTTCTGACTTTTATCAAACTAAAGTTGGCAGCTCTTTCACGTTTCGAGTAAGACGATGCGACAGATGGTGCCGTAAAGATCGGTTCTCTGAAATTGCTAACTCTGCTCGGGCCCCAAAATGTACACCGCTTCTGAAGCCGAAACAACTGACTCTGCAAAACCTCCAAAGTTTGGATTAAGACTGCAATGCTTTGCAGCATTCTGAAGCCCCCGGGGTTGCCAAGCAGCGGGCATAAAAAAAGAATAACATGTGGATCTCTTTGACACTCGGACAAAGGAGGGAACGAGAGAGCTGGTTTAGCAGGAGCGGAGGGCACAGAGCGGGGAGGTGACCCGACTTGTGTATAAGTCGAGCTTTGCCTCTCTAAACACTGACCGGCATGAGGCCTCAGCAGCTGCGATTCCACAACACAGAGCTCTGCGTTTGCATAAAAAAAGCCTGGCTCCTTTCAGGTGTTTTGCTGAAACTCTTGGTGTTTCATCTAAATTCCCCGTCGGCTCTTTGTGTAATCATGTTAAATTTCCCAGGGTGTGGTTGCTTATATGGCTCCGTGGAGTTGTTTATGAAAGTATATTCTGGAGGGGAAGTGAATAAAGAGCCATCCAACACAGACACAAGTACTTCAGTTTCAAGATTTAGCAATGCTCCCTAAGCAAGGTTTTGCAACGACTCGTTTAAAAACAAGCTGTTTGGGATGTTCTTCAACTCTAAAGAGAAATAAGAAATGGATTTAAAAAAAGGTAGGAATATAATGTAAAAGTCATGAGAAATTCAGCTTTATGCTTCAGCTCGGTTTAAACCAGCTTCATTAGAATTTTATCTGACTCAGTGTTTATGCGCTCGGTGCGGGACTTTGCCCCAATTCCTCTGCCACTTGCACGGGTATCATCAAATTGTCCAAGTATTGCATTTGCATCTCGACTTGGCACTGATGAAACAGCAGTGTAATCCTTTCTGCCTTCCCTTTTCACACACATAGAAACAGAGATGGTTTGATTAGCTCAAAGTCCCTGAAGGTGTGTACCGTCGAACTATAAGAAAATGATCTGCGGAGAGATAAAGTTAAGCTGCACAGGCCTTAGACCAAACAGTGTTCCCTGCCCTGCCCCTCCCAGTCTGTTACAACATCTTTTATTAACCTGAATGCTGTACACAGGCAATATGTTACTGTCTGAGAACAAAGGCACGCTGAGTGACAGTATAAGCCTTTCTGCTACAGTCAGGCAGACATCTGGGACCTGCTTTACTGCCAAGCAAGATGACAGGGTATAGCCCTCCTGCAGAGCGCATGTGCTTCTGCTTTTCCATTTAAAGGACAAAAGCCAAGCTGGAGCCACACAAGACAGTGTTTTGCAAATGCACCCCTTACTGGCAGGTTTTGGGTCTATTTTTGTGCAGGATATGGAAGGCTTGGGTGAGAGAGGTAGCTGTGCATAAAGAATGCACAAAAATAACTTGTATGTAACTTTGTTTTAGATCAAAGTAGTGGATACAGCAATGAAATATTCCCAAATTTTTAAATCTAAGAGAAGACTGGATTGGGTTTCCACTGCGTTTGTATCCTGGTGTGTATTGTAGGTGTATGCATCACTCAGAAGCCAAGGACAAGCTGATTCCTCTTTGAAATAGATCCCTGCTCTGCCTGCGTTGGTCTCCAAGGTATAAAGGCTGCTCCAGCTATCTCTCTCCCTCCCCTCAGGGCACTATTCATCCTCATCACTGACATCTGCTTTGCCCTCGCTGCACCCACCCTTTCCCAGCAGCATCCAAAAGCAAACAATGAATGAAAGAAAAGACAGTGGGGACAAAGACATTCTGCTTGGGCAGCCTACGTCACTGATGTTGGGCGGACTGAGGAGGGGAGGGCTCTTCGGGGAAGCTGGAATAACAATTGAACAGTGGATGGACAGGATGCTGTGAGTACACCGCTGTAATGATTTCCATCTAACTTCTTTTCTAATGTTTGGACACATGCTTGTGTGCTCACACGTCTCTTTACATTCCCTGTGACTGAGTTGGACTTTGCTCTAGAGGTTTTCCAAACACTCCGAACTCTGTTTATTAGCGTTTTTACATAACTTAAAGCTTTTGAACAATAAATTCACCCCAAAGGAGACGCCTGTGACCACACAGAAAAACTGGAGAACCCATGATCACTAAATAAAAAAGCAATTTCCAGGAGGCAAACATGCAAACTTCATACAGAAAAGCCACTGATTGATAGTTTGGAAGATTCCTATCTAAAGAAAAATGACACATTTAAGAGCTGTTTATATTCA
>JBBDHI010000025.1:17089136-17099560 GCA_037177115.1 Craterocephalus stercusmuscarum
CCCCCCCCCCCCCCCCCCCCCCCCCCCCCCCCCCCCCCCCCCCCCCCCCCCCCCCCCTCTCGTTTAAGAAAATTTATTTAATTCAAGACAAAACTGCAAAAAAAAAAAAAAAATCTGTTGGAGTGTGATGTCTATGTCCGTGAGTGAAATCCCACCATATTCACCCTGATGGCAAAGCATGGATCTTTACTGCTCTACAGAGAAAAATAAGCAGGTAAAAAACATTGCAATAGGGTAAATTATCCTTCAGGTAATGCTCCCGGCAGGGTTTGTTAAAACTAAAAAGTCCAACAGAAACATTCGTGTATGAGCCTTCACGGTCTACCAGTAACCAGGGTTTTACCACTGACAGTAATTGGCTGAGATTTGCTCCGAAACTATCTTGTAAACACAGCCTCCTTCACAGGACGAAAACATTGGCACTTGCAGCCCAAATGTGCACAAAAACACCAGTGTGCAGCCTCTTTGCTGGACATTTCTGATTTATTTTCATAAGATCAGAATTAGCCGCCTTCCAAATGACCTCTTCCCCTGGAGTTTAAACATGCATCTCCATTTCATACGTTCACAGTCCTCGTTATGTGAGCTTTGCCATTTGATGCCTTTAATGTCTGATGCTGGCAGAGGTTTGAAAGAGGCTGCAGACTGAAGGGGAAAATACAGTTTCCAAGCAATATGGGAACGTGTCTGGACCACTGAGTCTCTAACCAGGGATGTAAATCACTGCTTAAGTCTGGATCATTTGCTCTAAACCACTCATCCTCCAGTTCCTCATGTGGCTGCACTCAGATAGCGAGAGGAATGGATGCCAACAGAAAGAAACTGCAGCGAGCTGAAACACCATTAAAGGAAATTAGAAAAAGAAAAGGAAGTTTTTCTGTTTTGCTCAGGAAGGTGCATTTTTGTTCTCATACAAAGTTGTATGAGAAGCAGCCTCATATATATAGTATTTAAACAGATGCTGAAGATGGAAAAGGGTTTGGCTGAACCCCTCAGCTTGGATGAGGTGTGCTTTCAGTTTTGACACACCCATCCATCTGGTAGCCACTTATCACAAAACAATTACCATTGCAAAAATTAAATGTTTATTTCCTTCCTGTCTATTTCTATGTTTGTTAGTGCGTTACATGCTTTTTTTCGAGGGAAACGTCTCTCGTATTTGTGGTTGAATGAGGTCGAAAGCATTAATGCTTCTGTTAATGTTTGTCAGCTTCCTCTCAGGTCAGCAGGTTCAGTTTCCATGACCTTTGATAATCTCTGCAATGTCTTGACCTGTGTAAGAAGAGCAAGGTCTACAGTAGAAGCTGTGTAGCATTTAGCTATGTTAGCTGTGTGTGTCAGAGCGTCTCTTCTATCCACGTTTTTAACAGAAACATATTCCCTCCCTGTTTATTCCTTATCTGTGTGTCTTTGGCCTGGTTTTGCCGATGCTTTGGATCCACTGACTCGCTCTACTTTTCTGATATGACTGGTTGATTATGCCCAGAACACTCAGGTTTCTGTCTTGTGTATCTATATACATAAATAAGACTCCATTATTTCTTCTCCTTATTCTCTGAATAAACACACCTCCAGTGATAGTGAGCAGAAACCATCTGCCAGAGCTTGAGAGCTCAAGCCTGCATAACACATCCACCAAGAAATAAGCATCACAGTCACTATGGCAACATGTTCCAAAGCACTAAACAAAGCAAATCTGCATTTTAGTTCCGACCTGGTGCTCCAGATCCGGGCAGATAAGAGGAAATCAGGGTAAATGCTTTGTTTGTGTTGTGCAGAGCTGATCTTTCTAAATCTACCCCGTGCTAAATAATCTGAGGGAAATGATGGGAGTCACCATTGTTTTTAGGAAAACTGAGTCTCCTGAGGTTTGTATAGGTTTCATATGGAGGGAGTGTCTTTTTTTGTTGTTTTCTTTCTAAATATATGGTTCACATACAGTAATCCAGACTAATTTCTGTAATGCAGAGATGATGGGCGGAGGCGACGCTGTAATCCTGGACTGGACTCCGGGGATTAGGCTGGGCTTGTCTGGCCAGCGCTGTGGGAGCAGATTGAAGCTTTTTTTTTCTCACACATGTAGGCTCGCCAAAAGAAGGGGGAGTATTATTGATGTGGATGGTGATTGGTCTGTTTGGGAAAGCTCCTCTCTCAAATTTTATGTCACCTAGTTTGTGTGAATTCTGGTTTCATGTCCTTTCGACGCACTTTGCCCTCACACATGCAACCTCAAAAAGACTAAAACTATGCTCATAAATCAACAGTTCGACAGTATCCTGTCACTGCAGGCAAACGCACTAAATCATAGATCTCTAATATGTTTTAATCTATTTTAGTACATTTCAGTAGTTCTCTGTCTTCTTTGGCCTTCTACATTCAGTTTAGCAGAAAAGCTCAGCAGATCATAACATATGTCAGATTTATCAGATTATGATTGTTTTTGTGGCTTGTGCTATCTGTGCCAAGCACCACTCATAAAATCATCCAGTATTTGTTATTTCACTTTGAAATATATTGATAGTTCCTTCTGCATTTAGCAGCTCGACCGCAAACATGTCCTGGACGATCTGAATAAACCACAAGCCCTGTTTTGAGCAGTGTAAATTGGACATCTCTGCAAAGTACCCTTTACGACCCTGCAGATGCAAAATCAATTATTCGGCTCATCTTATCTGTCCGTGCTGTCTGAGCTCATGCTTTATACCGCAATCTACTTTTCAGTGCCACAGGTCGGGATTTAAGGAATTTGTTTGCAGCCAGCGCTAAGCTGAGCTGAGGGAAGCACATTAAAATCAGAAGCCACAAAGCAGGGGCGCCATCAAAATATTACTACTAGAAGTAATACTGGCCATTTAGCCAGCAAGCATCCCCTGCGAACACCAGCTTTGTCGCTTCTTTTTGTTTTTTTCTTCCTCTAATGGCTGTTTGCCAGCACTTGCCCCTTTTAGCAGCTGTGGTGACTCCAGGGTAAGAGCCTGTTTTTGCTTCGAGCTCCAGTAGCTGCTTTACTTAAGTGATATGGCTCATCAAAATGAGTGACAGCTGTTGGTCGTGTGTCCTTGTTGAAGGGCAAAGTTGCTAATCAACACTTTCCCAACTTGTTGCTTAATGTTGATAACGACACTTCTAGAGAATAAAATGAAACTGTAATTATGTTGCATAAAGTTCACGGCGTGTTTAATCTATACTCTGTTCATTATAAGCAGGGACAGAAGAATTTTTAGCTGAATCCCTGCGGGCCTGAGATTTCATTAGTCTGCAGTCAGAAACTTAATAAAGTTCAACAAACTTAATAAAGCTGCCATTCTCTTTGAAAAACTGATCTTTTCACATTATTTACATGTCAGGACATGCCTGCTTTACACAGCATGACTTTCTGTGTTACTTAATTCATGCCAGCTGAAGATGATTGCATTGTTACAGTCACGGTTTAACATAACTTCCTTGGACTTGTTTTTGTTCCAGGGCATCGAGAATGAGGAACTGAATGCAGATTAGAAGCACGAGGCTGATTGGATATAAAAGGTCTAATGAAAATAACTGAAGAGATAGGATAACTAATAAATAACAATGCGGGAAAACCAAAATGTACAGAAGAAACTAAGGGACAAATATAGACACATTGCAGAGAACAGACAGCAGGTGAAGCAAATTACCAAATGACTTTTACTGACTGGAGAGATCACAAAAAAGAGGAAGGATACCAGACGGAGGCCAAATTAGTCCTCATTGGGGGGCGCCAAAGTGCAAACATATGCCAAAGTTTAGCAGCTTTAAAACAGTATTTATCCTTTAATCTTGAATGACAAAACACAGAAGTTAACTGTAAGTCATGATTATTAAAAAACACACTGGCATTTAAATGAAAAACAGATAAGCTGTCAAAAAAGCAGCAAATCCTCACATTTTTGCCAGAATAGGTAAAAATGACCTTTTTTAATTGATTCGATTCTTAACTGATCATTCCCTAAGATCACCAGCAAAAATGTTCAAATCGTTTTGTTCAAATCTTCCTGATCCACTTTTAAAAGCTAAAACGCATGAAAATGCTTTCATAAATATTCTGTTACACATTATTTAGGTCACTTACAAAATATTTATCAGGCAGAAAGTTATCTTCTGGTACTTCTGGGCTGAGATCCTGTGGCAGCTGCCACTTGTGGCTGCAATATCCACTGAGTCAAAAACGCCCACCTCTTCGCCATGTCAGCAAACTGTACTGCAAATGCGGTTGTGTATGTTCCACACCGACAAATGGCAGAGCCACAGATGATTGTGTGCATGTGTGTGCGTCTGCTTTGGTGTGTGAGTAGAAGAGTGTTTGCACATGTTTCCTCAGTGGGCTGCGACTCTTCGCCTTTGTGTCTGCAGCTCTTTGCAGGTCATATTTTCTGGAAAGGTTGCACCCGACATCCGTAGGAGGTGTGACCTCCAGGGGCGAGAAGAGCTCTGCACATCGTATGTTCTCACATAGATGTTTCTGTGGTTATTACTGGATGTTTCTAAGCACAGAGTCCACCTACTTGCTTTATAAACACACACAAACAAATACCTGGAATATATTTGGACACCCACGGAGGATGTATATAGAAATTACAGTTATCCTGATTGTTCAACTCTTTTCTTCCTCCTTTGCCAACCTCATGTGTAGCAACTCCATGCGTCAGAGCAACTGTAAAACAAACAGCTATTATCCCCAAGAGCAGTGATTAAAATCCCCCAGTAAAAGCCCTGGAAACTCTGGTTTTGCAGTGGCACGTTTCAGCCTGCCAAACTCGAAGCAGACAGCTTACATGGAGAGAAGTCACCACCTTCTTGTTGTCCCTAAAAACAGGCTCTACTCAGACCAAAGGATGGGAAAAAAACATGCCCACAAGCAGCTTTAAACTTTTTATTTTTTACTTATTTCACTTTTGCTTTCCGATTTCTCTGATTCAAGCCACAAAAATGTATTTTAAACAAAGAAAACTTTTAAAAATAAAGTTTTAATGGGACTCGCAAAGTCAATGCTAGCAAAAAAAGCGCAGAGGCAACATAAGATAAGATTAGAGAAACGTTTTTATATAAAATCATGGAAGAATCTTTTTGTTTTCATTGTGTTTTCTTGATCCGATCTCTACTCCGCGCATGTTTTCTTTTTTCACAGCAAACTTTCTCACAGTCCTTTCTTTTCACTCCCTCTGTGTTGTGTTTTTCTCTCCCCCCCCCCCATGCACTTCATAAACGTGTGGCGTGTGCGATTGGTCGGAGGACGTGGAAAGTTGGCCAATGGGAGGGCAGTTACCAGGCAGCCTGCGCCTTGTTTGGAGGCGGCTGTAAGCTCACACAGCTGTTCCATTGAAAAGCAGCAGGATATAATAACAAGGGCCCCTCACCCTGCACGCTCTGCACAGACACACACACACACACAGCGGCGGCTGAACTGGGGACGACAAAAACTTATTCACACAACTTTTTCTGTTTTTTTTTTCTTTTTTGTGCACACATTTACATGGTTGAGTCTGTGTATTTCCTTTCCTTTTCTTCCCATTGATACTTTTAGAACAGAGTTGAATTGGCAAAGGATCACATGAAAAGGGCTTTATACATATTGTAATATGAAAATGTTTTAATTGTAAACGGATATAAATAAACTTTTGCTTTACCTCTAGGCATGTTGAGTAAGACAAGTGTATTTTGAAAGCCATATCTGGTCCTCTGGTATCAACATATTAAACTTTTTTCACCTCTAAATCTGTTTTTTGGTTGAGGACAGAGGGTTTGTAGAGCATTTATACTATACTGAAGACTGTACTGCTTTTAAAGTAATGTGAGAGATCCAGGCAGTAGTGGTGAAGGACAGGACACAGACTGCCTGTGTTGGTACACAGTGAAAAGCTGAAGTTTAAGAAAACTGACCCATGAAATCATGTTCTCATTACCCTGTTCCCCACACAGACATGGCTTACACTTTGATTTGCCAACATCCTATTTCTTCATACCGAGTGACGAGGCTGACTTTCAACATCTCACTGTTTGTTTGGTTACAGATGCGTACTTGGCCGAAGGGGGTGGCTAGAGTTGCGAATCCACTGAACTCTGTGACGCTCTGAAGCCTGTTGCACATGAAGTCGATGATTCAAGACACGTCCTTCACGCTAACGCTGTGTTTCTCTTCTCACTTCTGATTTCTGATCCCTTTTCTGCTACTGTGAATGAAGAAAGGCACTCGGATAGGCTCAAGTGAGAAGCAGTACATGGTTGAATACAAATATATTATATTCATCCACTACTCTTTCTGCCAATAGGGTGGACTGGGTTGTATTTGATACACACAAAGTCTGAAGTGTTTCTAGTTTGTTAAACTGTTATTGTAGATAAGCATATTTAATCAATTAGCCCATTAACTGGTGTGAAACATTGCCATTTTAGACCTACATCATATGTATGAGGAAACTTTGAGGGAAACCGAACCTTTACCTGTTACATCTGAATCTAAATGTAAGAATCCTCTCTCGAATAGATCGCACAGAACAAGCTTTGGTTGAAGGCACATAAATATTTTGTGGAGGGAAAAAGGGTAAATCATATATTCATTTAACTCATTTTAGATTTCTAGAATTGTTCCAACAATTAAACTCGAGCTAAAGAAGCCTGAAAATCCCGGCTGTTTGGTTCCCAGAGGTTATGTTTTACATTGCACCATCTGTAATGAAGTTAATAGGATCAATTGACTTTTTGTTTTAGCAGCTGCCTTTACTGCTTCATTGCCGGGTAAAAATAGCTAATGCAGCAGTGCGAGGAAAAATGTTACTGGGAGCATAAAACAAGTTACACTCTTGTGTCAGGGTTGAATAAAAAGTTAGATCTTATCTTTCCAGCTGTGTCAGATCACTTAATAACTGTGGAAAATTGTTCAATAACCCACATCACCCAGCAAAACATTGTCTACCCACTTGTCTCTGCATCCTGCTGTAACAATACAGTTCCTATACATCCTGCATCCTTTGTTAACACACATATCCCACACTTGTTGCCTATGTATAGTAAAAATGGGAAAAACACGCTACAGTCATATTTGTACAGTACATAAAACACAAGATGAGTTAACAATGGTCACAGACAGGACATTAGTATTATCATGCTCTGAATAGAGATTTCAGCCACACATGAGTGACGCTTGGTGAACAAAGAAGTCATTTAAAGCACAAAAAGGTCCCACTCTGCCACTCGGCTTCAGTAATGCTCATCCTTCCGTGCAAAATGTGGCAGCAAAATGTCAACGCTGCTTCTGGGTTGCTGCTTTTTCCACTTTTTCCACATATAAAAGAAAGTTAATGGATTCCTTTGCTCTTCCATGGGAAACATTGATTGTTAGGGTGTTTGTAAAGGCCGCTACGTGCGAGTCTGTGTGTGTGTGTCTGTGTGTGTGTGTGTGTGTGAGCAATCGATACATCTTCTGAGGTTTGTTTCAGAGGGAGTCTTCATGTGAAAACAGGAAGATAAAACTAAAATGTCAAATTAGTTTTCTGAAGAAAACATAATGATCCTGTAATTTAGTGAGTGATTTTTGCTAAAGTGTAAAACGTCAACTTTTTCTCGCTAAACTCCGTCCTGTTTGACCTGACCTTGCTTCAATCTGCCTGTCCTAACCGTAGATGTAATGTTTGAGGAGCTGAGCAACCCACAGGTTAAATAAACATCATTAACATCCAAAAATAAGCTATTTGACATTTTGAGCCTTCAAAATTCTGGCTTCAACAGAGCCCGAGTGCTAGTTTCAGCTGTGTTTTTCTGCTTGGAAATCCCATCGCTCTTCCTTCTCCAAATCCCCCCGCCCACAGCTTTATCTTCTTTTCTCTAAAGCATCTTGCCGTGTTGAACTTACTGACACACAAGAACTCTGTGCTAAAACATAAACAGCAGTTTAATTTGGTGCAGCTATTCTGGGCTGGGTTAAGTCAACAGAGCGTTACAGACTGTTGCGGGGCCTCAGGACTACGCCTGCCCTCACAGGAGAAGAGAAGAAAAACATACTTGGATGTTCTTTGAAAAGCATGCTAAGCAAATGCCAGAGAACTGCCTGGCATTTGCAAAAGAACACTCGGGATGTTCATTAACCTCCAAAATTCCTTCTCTTTGAAATATTAACCATCCGTGACGGCACTTTGGGTTGATCCAGTGTTTGCTTATGTTTACCTTATACTTATATGTCTATTAGTAAAGCAATATTTTTTATAAAATGACAGAAAATGTCAAGAAAAAGGTTTAATATGCACATTTTTTTAATGTATAAGTCAGAAATAGATCTGAAAACATCTAGAAAAGTGACATAAGCACCTTGACTATAACACAGAAAATAGTTTCTGATGATCTGCATATTCTGTACAGTGCAAAATATAACATGACATTTATTCTTGGACTGACCCCATTCCCAATATACAGTGGTGCATATTGGTTTACTGTGTCAACTTTACACACACACCAGCAGAGAGCGTGCACGCCTCGCGTCCACTTGAGGCCCTGAGCAACACTCAGAAACGTGCAGAACGTGCTCTGGCAGCATAACAGAAGGACGGCCTCGGTTTCTATTGTGCCCTGTTGTCGTGCAGCGAGGCATGCTCGCATCTCAAATGTGCGTCCGACGCTCACAGTCAAACAAATCGATCACAGTCTGTAACCTTTAACCTTTACCCTTGTTAACCCCCCGCCGCCACTTCTGCCCCCAGAAAACAGGCTCCAAACAGATGGGATAGTTTGGAGGGGGGGGGGGGTTGTTTTCTTACAGCCGTGTTGTCACTCAACATCTCTTCTGCTTGTGTTTCTCACCACTTCATTTTGCTTCTTTTTTCTCTTTATGTCACCCTCTCTTTTAGATTTATTCCCCTGAGTTACATGATATGGATGATTGGTCTTTTTACTGTCATTTACTTTCTGCATTCTACAAGGAAATGAAAAATCTGTGGCTTTAACGTTAATGATCCCATCAGTTATCTGCCCAATATCCTGCATTGACTCAAGTTTATTCTTCAGACCAAAATCCGTATTTTTAGAGCCAAACACACGTGTCTTCATCACCCCGGAGGTCATTGCTCGTCCAGCAACAAAATGCTCATTGCCAGTCCACAAAAACCAGAAGCGAAAGAGCCAACAGTTAAATGAAAACAAGCTCTGCACCACTGGAGATTGATTGAAATCTGCAACTCGTTTTCTTAAAAGAAAAAAAAATGTCATCAATCATTTAAAATGCATGTTATGTCATTTTCTCGTAAATGGGAGAATACCAGAGGAGTGAGGGTAGTCGGTGGGGCTACCAGGCAGCTGTTGGGGCATCTGGGCGAAGCGGAGAACAATCGTTCGACTGTAAAAGTGATTTGGCTTGAAGGCAAAAGTCCAGACAGAGAGATTTGTCTGTGAAGGGGATTTTATGAAGCCGCTGATTAGGTATCAGAGCCACAGAGGCAGACAAACTGGCATCAAAATAGGTCGATGAGGGAGGAGGGTCAACATTTCCAGGCAGTTTCAGTCAGTTTCTCTCCACATACAGTATATAACACCATTCATACATAATAAATACTGTACTCATGCTACTTCTTCCCTTTCCCTTAAAAAGGTGCCAGTCTAAATGAAAACCACCCCCACCACTCTGTTTCTTCCATTATTGCTGCTTTCACACCTACTCTCCTATACATTACGTCACCCCTGACAGGAAATGAGATGCCTCAGCTCGAGGCGTCAAAGACTTCTTCATCCCTTCTTCTATTTCAGCCTCCTTCCCCGGCCATTCGCTGATCATGTTCAAGGTGGTGTATTTCTCTTTATCGCCCAGAAGGAGTAAATTGATTTGGAAATTTAGTGACATTAAACACATCTGCTGTTTCCCATTCAATGTCATGGAGCGTCACTCTTTCAGGGCCACTTGGGGAATCGTGGGTGGGTGGATGCTGCCTCTTTGTGGTTTTTTAAAGATACTGCAAGTCAGTCCCTGCTAGTTATTCTGTGTTGATATTCTTCATTTCCTACACTAGATGGCAGCATTTTACAGGTTTGCTGCTCTGCGTGGGAAAAGGTTGCAGTCACAAAATGCATCTGATCAGACAGTGTTTTTGTTTTCTGGGTTTTCTTTGGCCAAATTATAAACACAACTAAATCAGCTGTTGGGATCAGAGTCTTATAAAGACAGAAATACTCTCCACAGTCAACAATTGTTCTAAGAAAGGCTGAGCAGAGGCTGAGCAGCAAAGGCTGACGTGAGCAGAATCTTCACAAGCAAAAATGATCTGAACATTTGCCTCTTTTGGACATCAACACATGGAATAATAATTAAAGAACATCAGCTGTCCTTATTCTTGTAACCAGAACCTATACATACAAACTAAACAACAGCATCCCAAACATAATGTTACCAAACCTGATCAGAAATCTTGTGTTCTTGTATATGAAGC
>JBBDHI010000025.1:17141036-17156760 GCA_037177115.1 Craterocephalus stercusmuscarum
AATATCCTTTTTTTCCATTTCAGAAAGATCAAATATACATTTTTACTGCATCTTCAGTCATTTTATGTCAGTTCAATGTATCTATGAAGCAGATTGAAAACAAACAGCATTGAAAATAAAAGTACGAAAGTGTTGAGCAATCAGAGCAAATGACAAAAGATCAAGTTAACAAAAAAAACATAAAAAGAATCAACACATACATCTATGCACACATAATAAACATTACACACCGAACAATACATATTTAAAAAGACCAGGAGTTTTAAAGCCCGCCTGATGTTTAGAAGTTTGTTCCAGCAGATATCAGCCGACCCCTGAAGAGACGGAAAATTGAGTCATGATTAGAAGCATCAAACAGACCTCAGTGTGGATTTTTTTTCTTTGTTTTTTGTGAGAATAGAGGTTAATAATTCAAAGACTTGATCCACGTTTCATTGTTTCCATCCAGGGTACAATACCTAAACGAGGAAGCAGAAAGAGGCTGAGCGACTTACCAGTTGAGCACATGGCTGCTGATGGAATTATTGAGTCATGCCGAAGTTAAACTTGATATGACCTCAAATTAACAGCAAGATACTGTCTCTCTAAACACGTAGCTGCACAAATGGCCTCCAGTCACACTGATGAATGACGGCAGGTTCACTGGAGGTCAAAACCCAGAAACCCCCGACCTCCACCTGATTGCATACTGGTCCATTTCACCACACTAAAAGGCCCAGACATAAAACTTTACTCACTAGAGATTTTACTGTAAACATGGTCTATTAGTTTTTCCTGAAAATGGTTGAGTCAGCAGATTATGATGAATTATTGCTCTCCTGACTTATTCATATTCCTACCACCAGTTCAATAGTGAAATTCTCCAACACCCACAAACATCTGGCTTTTTATTTTTTCAAGGGGAAATAGAAATCCTGCATTTTCTCTAATGTCAGACAGCTCTACAGTAGTGGCCGGTTATTTCTTGCTTCAGGAAGTAATTACCAGAGGAATGGCCTGCAGTGATGCAGACACAACACCAAGGGGACGCTTCAATTCTCACTGGGTGTGTCGCGTTGAGCAACAAAAACCAGTTTACCGAACCTCTTGCCCCCATAAAAAGTCATTATTACCAGTTTTTGTGCACCACTGCCTCACTGCAGAATAGTTGAAAAGCAACTGGGCGGTTGCTGGAATAGATAACTGGAATGAATGGTACCAGTGCAGTGAGGTTAACCATGCTGCCTCTGGCAATGGAAAAGGAGTCAATCGCTTGTTTGAGTGGATGTGCTTTGAAAAAGAATCTGTGTACATGCTAATTTAGAACAAGAAGGGTATTATTCAGTGAAATAGCTTATAATCTCCTGGCTGGATCTACCCACAGCTTTGGGTCTTAGTCCCGGTCCGTTCACTTTCACTTTACAAGCAGGGCATCACACGTTGCCACGACACCAATGCCAAAGAGGACTTGGTGTATCTAAGAGACCCGACCGGCTTTTGTTGCTTTCAGGGGAGGAAATTTATGTGGTGGCCCTGTTTGTAATTCATTAATCCCACATGATGAAATGAATGAAGATGTGGCACCTTGTGTTTGCAGGAAACAGTAAAGCATGGGTCGGTCTGCGGTCACTCTAAAGCTTTCAATGTTTTGCAGAGTTTTACGTTGACATTATTTATTTAAGATTGGGTAGAAAAACAAGCTGGAACGGGCTATCTACCTCCCACAAAGCGCCCCCACCCCCCCACAACCTCCCCTAAATGCCTCCTCCTCTCATCTTGTTCACTGAAGCCCAACCAACCCAAGTTCATCACGTCTACCTAAATAATCCTGAGCAAAATTTTTGGGCAAAGGTTTAAAAGATCCTTTTTTGAAACCAGAGAGGACGCATCAATCTCCGTGTGTTTTCTCTAAACTGTGGATGTGTCCCTGTGTGTGTGTTTGTTTTCCTGTGGGTAGCCGAATGGAGGCTGAATGAGGATGAATGACACTGCTTGAAAGAAGGAGAAGAAGAGTTTGCAGCGGCGCTCTGCAGAGCTCCACAGGACCTATCATTACCAGATGTCACAGTAAGCGTGGCTGCCAGTCGAAACACTGGCTATTCCCTCCAACTCCAGCCCTCTTTCTCTTCCTCTCCTCTCCTTCCTTTTCTCACTCCCCTCTGTCTCCCTGTCTCCTCTTTCTTTTCCTCGCTCCCTTCTCCGTTTCCAGCTGTTTTTGGAGTGCGCGGCGAGAACGAGAGAAGTTCTCCACCAATTGTCTCGGTCCTGAGAGGCGCTCGGCGGTCGGACCCCACCCTCCTCCTGTCTCTCTCCCCTCTCTGTTCCGTCGCTCGCTTCCTCCCTGGCGTTTTCTCTCCTCCCCTTGCTTACGAGAGAGAGAGAGCACACCTGCTTGATTTTGGCTGCACGCGCTCCGAGTCCAATTACCCCACAGGCCTTCTCAGCCACTTCACAGTTTCATCCCCACCACTTGACTGGATTTTGGGAGTCAGGCTCATCTACCCGGCTTCTCCTCTTCTTTGTCTTGCTTCTGCTGAGAACAGGTAGGTTACTGCTTCAACTACAGTAACACAGGATGGGCAAGATAGTTTTTGGAACTACTTTATTAAAGTAAATAGATAGTAGTTTTCCTTACATAAATGACATTAATGAATACATGTGTGCATATATATGCATGAAATGGTTGATTATAGTGTGTTTGCATCTCTTTTTCATGCATTATATCATTCGTTCTCCCTCCTCAGCTCTCGTGTTGTAATGTTCCAGATATGCTGCCAAGTCTTTTTCCCACAGCTCTCTTGGCTTTGTGATGAGAGACCTTAATCAGTCCAGGCTGCATACAGCAGTGACCAGGCGAGGGGGTGTGGTGGTGCTGCTCGTGCTGGTACCTCTTGTCTCTGCCAGACAGCGTTTTTCTTCTGGTCCATCATTAGTATCTGCTGCTAATGAGCCTTCTTGTAGTTCACGCTTGAAGTTTGAAGCGTTTGGCCACCTGGCAAAGATTTGGTTATCTTGTGAAACTTATTCAAGAAAGGGGCTGGCTACGTCTTTTGCTTACGTCAGTGTAAAAAAACGTGCCTTCCTTTTCTCTTTGTTTTTTCTTATATTTCTTAGTCTTATTCTTTTCTTTTCTGGTGTTTTGGGTGATCTGCAAACAAATTAGGGGGGGGGGTAGAAAGTCAGAGAAAACAACAAAGAGCATTTCTTTGTGTTGATCCAACCTATTTCAGCGTGTCAGGACTTTGATTGGAAAAGGTTGTTCTCACACTTTCCATTTCAGCTGCAACCAGAGCATTTTCACCCCAATCTCTTATCTGTCTGCTCTGCAAGGGCTTGTTTCTGTTCACCATGAAGCTCTAGATAAAGCTGCTGTGTTTTCACACAAGCAGAGCAGGACCCAAATTGCTAGGGGCAACTTTAAGTTAGAGGCTTTGAAGCGGAGATGAAGAAAAAGGTTGTACCTGGCAACGCGGAGTGCCATTAATCCTGTAATGGTACAGCTTCCTCTATCAAATAGACGACTGAGGGCTTCCCGGCAAGCCACTACACAGCTCTGAGTTAACTCATTACATCCTTTTTGCCACAAGGGGAAAAAAAGAGAGGAAAAATTGGCTCAGCTGGACTGAGTGAGCTGAAGTGAAACTGAACAAATAAACAACCAAAACAGGTTGTTTTAAAAGAAATGGCACTTTAATAAGAAAAAAGAGTCACACTTTTCATTTGGGCTGAGAAGAAATGACTGAATGGAAGCTTGGAGCAGAGCAGACGTGAGATCTGCACTCAGGGGTAACATTTGTTCCATCTGGACTTCAGCTCTCCAGGTCAAGAAGGGCAAAAGAACAATGGAGCTGAAAGGACATCAACCCTGCAGACCCCCCCCCCTCCTTTTGCTCACTGTAATACTAAAAAGTTCCACATTTCAGTCTTTTCAGCCAAAGTTTGAAGGGTCAGACGGAGAGAGAAAATACCAATAAGCTATGGAGCAGCATGGGAAAGGAAGGAAGAATGGGAGGAGTGGAAAGGAGAAAAGAGGTTGGGTTGGTTCAGGTCTGTGTTGCAGGCCGGCAGCTCTTCTTATGGAGCGCTGTAATGTGGCTTTCTCATAGCTGCAGCAGAGCAGGCAAGAGTTTAAGGTTTTTTATTTTATTTTTTGGCTGTGGAGAGCGTTTTCTTTGATTGCGTGGGTCAGACTCGGTGTCTTGGGTGTTTTTGGGGCCAAAAACATCCCCAAGGAACTGAAATCCTGACTGAATCAATCACATTATAACAATTCTTTGGCTCTCACAAGATTTGTTGGCTGTATCATTGCATATTTGCAGATGGACATGTTCTCACACCCAAATTCCCCAACGAATATCAGACATTTCTTCATAATGAGCACTTTTTTCTAATAAAACAGCAAAATTAACTCCAGTAAATTAAACATTTTAGTGTTTTTATGATTGTGCTTAAGCAGCCGCATAGGAGGGAGGTCCACATTCATGTGCTGACGGGTTAAAAGGGCCACACGTGTTTTAAATGTCCTGTGGCCTTGTAAATACCTTCCAGTGATTAATTGCCGACAGACACTCTGCAGAAGCAGATACGGGCCTTTAGGAAAGCTAGAGAAAAGGCGGGGAGACAAAGGCGGTGTCTGATTTGTTCATTACCGGTCATCTTGATTTCCTACATTTGACCATTTCAGTGAAAGGCAGCAGCAAATCAGACAAAGTGACAAAGCAAAGAAAGGAAAATTACTTTCCGCCCTCATGCGAGCACTCCTTCCTGTCTGGGAATCATTAGTAATGCTAGGGCCAGACACAGGGGGAATGTGGAGGGAGGGACGAGGGAGATGAGGCAAAAGGGGGAGACAGGAGAACTGACAGGGATGCCGCCGCCACAGGAAATGTCATCCTCCGCCCCTTTGCTCTTGGTCAACAACGGGATGATAAATCACAGCTGAGGAAAGAAGGGTTGACTTATTTACAGTTTGTATCATGCTGGCAGTAAAGTTTCTCATAGTTTTTGGTATTGTGCAGCTTTCTAGGACCAACCCATGGTTCTTATGATCATCTGAAGCCCTAAGTGAGACACCGGAGTCCATTAAAACGCCAGCTGTCACAGTGAAATGAAATGTAGTGAGTCCAGTTAAGAGAGAAATACAGAATACCAACATTATTGCTAAATAGTCTAAAGTATTACACCCTAGCTGAGCATCTTTTTTTCACTTTTTTTATCCTTTTAGTTTCTTCAAAGTGGGTGTCTGGGTCATGGTCTATCATCAGTCTGTCTACATCCTACATGACTAAAGCCTTTCCCTGTAAAGAGCATGATACTGGCTTCATGCCCCGAATGAAGAAATGCTGACCAGAAATATTCAGCAATGATTTGTTGGGGGAAAATGTGGTTAAACAGATGTTTGGTTTAACGCCGGCATTTTAAACCCAGTTTATTTACACTGGTCATTTCTTTCCAGGTCACAAACACCGACGCTTTTCATCATTCAGATTTTCAACCAAACATTTTGTCTGTACTCCCTTCGGTTCATGCACAACCTTTTCTCTCTCAAGCTGCAGGGTGCAAAATTTGAGCCTTTTGTAGCATAAAAATTTAATTTCCGAACGTGTCTGCAGCAGTAAATGTACTAAAACGGATGGCGTCGGGATGGTATCAGAAAGCGTCATCATCTTTGAAGCTGAAATGCAGATACTGGTGAGACTAGGTCCGGTCGTGTTCCAGCATGTTCGGCTCTATAAGCTGAGCACACATATTGTGCTGTTTGATGAGTCAGTGTCAGGTTTGCCAGGTTGGTATGTGTGTGTGTATTCAGGTAGATTTTTACAGAGAAGACCATCTCTGAGGTTCAACAGACTGGTAGTGAAGTAGACGACGCCTGGGGCACCGCAGGTTGTCTCTTGTTTGTTGTCCAAACTTTCGCCCCAGCTGGGAAAGGTGTGAAGACCTTAATTTACTGCCTGGAATACCTTGAGTGACCAAACTTTTCTTGATATAAAGCCACTTAGTTTATGCTGATACTGAATTCCCCCAGCAGTAATCCCCTGTAGTCCTTTTTCCTGGCTTTCTTCTCTAATTGTTTAATCCTCGTCATGAACCTCTCATCAGCTTGAGTCTGATTATGACTCACAGAGAGGCAGTAACTCTTGTGTTTGCAGGAAAGTTGCAGCCATTAAACGCTAACAGAGCCTAGTCTGAGATGAATCTCTTGCCTGTCTGGCTTCCATTAAAAGCCGCTGAAATGTTTATGGAAAAGGTTGACGGATTGATGGCAGGACACATGGAGGGCCATTTGAAATGGTGCACCAAAAACATGCTCATGTATATCTATTTATGTGCACGCTGCCCCAGGTCAGGGCAGGGAAATAAGGTTCAGTAATCATCAGTCATTTTGTGCGCATAGCTGTTTCTTCAAGCGTAGCTGGCATGTTTCCTGAGTAGATGTTGCAGAATATCCAGACGTGCCAGATGTGCAAATTTTACAGAATCACCAGCTCTTTAATATGCCCGATAAAGTAATTTGCCGAGCATCGTATCACGCTTCAAGGAAACAATACTGGTGATAAGAGCTTGGGAAGAGCATACCCATCAAATGCATCTGTGAGCACTTTTTGATCCAGAGATGCCTTACATCTCTTAATCCGGATAGGCGACAGAGGGCTGCAGCCAAGTCTGCAGACAAGATTTTGGTTGGAATCAGCTTTGCTCAGATAAGACAACCAAACGTGGCCAAGATCACTCCGCCTGTCAAGCGCTGGAACAATCCATCCTCTCGGTCTGGTGTATGTTCACACTTGAGCGCTTTGTCCAAAGCACTACATATGTTAAGCTTCCAAATACATGGAAAACGATTCCAGGCTCCAACTTCTGAATAATCACCCTTTTGACTGTTTTTCAAGTTTTTTGTCGGCTTCATAGACGGCGAATAAAAAGGACCTGCAGAGACGCTCCAAGATGAGTGGAAGGGATTTGAAGCTTGAACATACAGTAAGCGAGCCCTGGAGCTGCACAGCGTGTTAAAGCCGTGGTCGTTTTGTGGAAAAAGACTATAATTACCGCTTGTGCTGAGAGTCACCGTGGAGAGTGATCCCCGTTCTGACCTGACGTAACCTCGCCGTCGATGCAGACTACGTCAGCTCATCACATGCTCTTTAAACCTTCATAAGGATTGAAACATATGCTTCTATTTTGCAGAAATGCACATAAAACCATGAGCTTCATTCATGCTTCACGCACATTTACGGAGAACATAAAGTGGGTATGCGAGCATCATTTTCACAGGCCATATAAATCCACTGAGAGTCACTTTAAGGCACGGCCAGCTGAGGGTTTTGGGAAGGTTTCATCATCTTGGTCATGATGTTCGGGTCAAGGTCCACCGGAGCTGCGGCTCAAACGAGGCCTCCAATTATTGTGGCACCGCGATGGAAGCAGCAACTTATGGCTTCATGCATAAGCAGCTGATTGCTGGGTTCTTGGGACTCTGCTGTGTGTGAAAGGCAGAAAGAAATACTGTAAGCGAGTTTGTCTCTGTCTCTAAGAGGTCAGGAAGTTTCTACGGAGGTCCACGCTGTCTTTCAGACGGGATGTGTCATCTGGATTGTGGTTGCACTTGGAAACAGACGGCAAGGAAGTAGGATTCTCCCGTTAACTCCACATATGCAGTCTACATGCTTTCCTGTTGTGTTTTTGACACGTATTCATGACAAAGTGCTCGGAAAGCGAATATGATTTATAATGTTTGCACAGAAGAAAATGTGGAGCAGTGGTATACAGTTGCAGCCATGAACTTTCCTGTGATGTATCCCCTGTGTGTCATCATGAAAGCTAATGCAGATGTTGCAGCAGCCAATGATGTTAATGTTAAATCTTGCATTGCATGGGGACAATATATTAAATGCATATTTTTGCTATTGTACATATTCTTCTCATAAATCAAATGTTTGACTTTTGAATTTAAGGTTGTTTCCTTTTCAGGTTATTTTCTTAGTCGATGTATAGTTTTCCCCCATGTGTGATACCTGATCATACTTTGACTTACTGAAGGAAGAAGTGTTGTGTGCAACATTCGTGGTGATTATTAAAGATTTGTACCTTATCTCAGCACCATTTGAATAATTGAAAGTGTGAAAATAACTAGCTAGCTTTGAAAAAGGAGCACAGTATACATACTGAACCAAGGCTACTCAATTTGGTCCTACAGGGCTGCAGAGAAAGAAAGAATGAGATCTGGACATGGATGATATTCGTATGGGCTCCTCTTTTAATCCCACATCTATCTTGAGTTATATGAAACTAAGAAGAAAAAGTATGACAAAAAACAACTGTAATGGCCAAACGACAGAAATAACACCTTAACTTTTCTGGCCTTTTTGACCAATCAAAGGACTATTACACTTCATTCCCCCATTCATGCAAACACTGCTTTTTGATTTCTTTTTTACCTACAACACACAATCATACACTGATAAAACATCAGGTGTTATATGGGATTCAGTACATCGCCCACAGACACTTCCGACCTTCCAAGGAGCAGATGACCACTCCTCCTCCTGTAGCCACACCGGGCATTATGATGCACAAGTACCAGCCAGTGCAGTGCTGTGTAAAGCAGTCATGGTTTTCCACACAAAAAAACCTGCAGGTTTGAGATACTAAGGTTTAAAACTTCTAAAATCTCCACCATTTTTACAAAAGTGTAAACAGTTGTATGTCTGCAAGATTGATGTTTCTAATGAGAAATAAGGCGGTGTGGGGCGTTACATTACAAAATTTTATGCCTTCCATACCATGTTAAGTTAAGTGTCATCTGGTACTTTTTTTTATTATTTCCATTTCAGTCATTGCTGATTGGACATAAAAAAAACTCTGATTTTTCCTTTTCATAAAATATGACACAGTTAATAATTATGTCACAATATTAAGAGCCATAAATAAGCCATTGGCAATAAAACTGTCATCTCACGGTTTCTGCATCTTTATGGTGAAACAATCATGTTCTCAACACGAGGATTAACATTCCTACAGCATGTAAAATCATTACTTTACAGATTTTACTCCTGCAAGTCACAGGCGTGTTTCTTTTGGCTTTACATTTCCGCTTTATCCTTATTATGATTATTCAGCACTGAAATGAAACCATAAAGACAAAAATATCATCGAAAGTAAAGTTTAACTGTAGCTAGGAAAGAGTCAGAGTCGTCTGAATTACAATGTTGACGAAGCACCTCTGCTTGCATTATGAAAAAACAGCACAGACACACCTAAGTTGTCCCTTCGAGCAAAGTTATATTATGCAATTTTCTCATTTGGCCTTCCAGTCTTTGCTCTGCAACCTTTCGCTTTATTTGACCTTATAGTCCCTGCCCCGCACCCATCACCTCTGCCCTTTGCCTCGGGACTTCAGTTAATTTCTTTCGTACCATCTGTCTCCCACCCCATCCCTCTCTCTGCCTTTGATCTGCAAAACTTGGAGTAATTTTTCCCTGAATATCACAGGGGATGTCGCTGTGAAGCGTCACAGCTAATCAAACGTCTGACTTGTGCCACTGCAGGCTCCAGGTTCGCAGCACCATGAGGTCAGCCTGTCTCTCTCTGCTCCTCGTCACCGCCTGCTGGGCTCTGCCCTTCCGTCAGTCTGGCTTCTTGGACTTCATGATGGAGGATGAAGCCGGATCGGGTGGGATTCCTGAGGGTAGAATTCCTCCTGTAGTTGAAGGACCCAAGTGCCCGTTTAGATGCCAGTGCCACCTGCGCGTGATCCAGTGCTCTGACGTCGGTAAGACGACACACCTTCCAGTTATGTCTCACAGGTATAAGGTCATCTTGTAGATCGATGGGGGGTTACGGGTGGACATTGGCATGCACAAACTTCAGTATCAATTTGTAAAGCAGAAGATATAGTATAATAAGAGAAAAAGTTACTTTTTTCGTGCAAAATTGACTTTGTACATTTCTGAAAACCACAGATTTGCATGCGATCAGCATTTCCATGTTTCACCAAACTGAATGAGAGCATGTGTTTTATAAGGACTAGCACGACTTTGATACCAAGGTGATGTGAGTTAGCAGTCATGCCATTACATGAGTTGACTGCTGACTTTCTATTCGCACCATTTCTGTGTTTCCTCAAACTGTCAATGTGGCAACAGCAGGTCATTCTCATTTATATCTATATGTCTGTCAAAACAGGTTGATTCCACCCTTCCATCCTCAGTTATGCAGATATCATCCCCAACCAATCCCACATGTTCATCAAAAATGTTGCATTGGGTGTCGATGACTGCCCGAGCTGGTAACATAACAGATAAGAGACACAATATGATGGCATCAACATGTTTTCCTCCGACATATTTGTTGATGTTAGCTGGTAATAAGTGAGGACTAGGATGACTGATTGCTGTTAGCATATATGGTGCATCATAGCTGAAGGATAACTGGCAACGTGGAGCTGTAAACTAGCTCCTCATGTGTCAGAAAGCCATGCCAAAATGGTGATCTGTGCATTGTAAACTGATCCAAATCCTTTCTTGACCAAAAAGGCGGCATGTGAAGACTTTGGAATGAGACTATGTTGGATGACAGAGTTTTGGCTAAATGTTACTGGTGCGCCAGCAGACTCCAACTGCCAGCTGGGTTGTTTTTTTTCTCTTTTTAACTCCACATTTAGCTTCTTTAAACCATCAAAAACTATTAATGATGGTACTTTTAGGAGTTGGTTTGCTTTAAACGGTTTTGTAAAGTTGAAAAGAAACTCTTGTTCTTCCTTTGGTGTCTGGATTCCTGAGGAATGAGCTCAGCCCTGATGGATCAGATGCAGGGGTCAGGCGAGTGGCTGCAGTAGTTTTTACTGCACCTTCGCTTGTTTTTAAGAGCAAAATAAGTCACAGATTTTTCCTCACTCCACCCAAACCTACTGGGTCACTGGAGGGGTGTATTGTGTTACTCATTACAGTAAAGTCCCCGGAGACCATGCAGCCAGTGTTGATCTGTTAAACACTCACAGATGCTGCGAGTCTTACTTCACATCCTGCGAGAAACGCATTATCTGCTCTTTCTGGGCTATTTGTTGTCTTAAACTGAGGTGAAGATTAAAGCTCTGCCTGGACTTTGGAAAACCCTGAAGAAACCTCATACCTCAAATGGGTCAAAACCTGCCACTCGGTCTAAAAACTATTTAAGTTTACACACCGATGAGTAAAGGCTACATTTACTAAATCAGCTTTTTGGTGCTTCGGCCGAGTCATAACAGTTTACTCACTTACCATCGTTGTTGCTTGGAGATTATGTGCCATGTTTGTCTAATCTGTAAAGTGCATACAGCTATTTGAGTCATCCCAACACAAACAATGTCACAGAAAAATCTCTGGAAAAGTGCGAGCAAGGCAGTTGTGCTTGTTAGTTTTATTGGCTCCGGTGTTGTTTGGAAAGGGAGAGGCAGGGTCTTGATAACAAGGGATTCAGTAAGAATGAAGACTCGAAAGAGGTGTGTAAACAAAAAATGTTTAGGATTAAAGGAAATAGAGTGGGCTTTATGAAGAGTTTATAGACAGTCGGATCAGCAGGTGGTCCATATGTTCACGCTATAGTGAGGAGACAGAATGAAGGTCAATAAAAAGACAAATTCCATTACATCATTGCTTCGGTCCAGGCAGCTAAGCAGCAGTGCTCTCCCCGAAGATGCAGCTCCACGCCTGGATTCTCTCCCCCTCTATGAGTGCTGCGGGCCCTTAACCCCCCCCTAAAAAAACCCCGCCCCCATCTGCTTACCAGACCTGCTGGCATGTGCACAAACACACACTGAGATGCTCAGACACACACAGGAACAAACGTGTGCTTCAGCACGCACAGACCGGAGCAGCACAGCTGAATCTGCTCACCGTTCAAGAGCATGTTTTTTGGCAAATCAGAGTTTTTCAGAAGAACAACTCAGTTTCTCTGAGTTTGCAGGTGGCCGGACGACAGCGAAAACATTCAGAACAGAAAATGTAATGTTCAAGCAATCGTTAATCAGCCAATATCAGCAAATAGAAAAAGGTTTTGCTGATTGATGGACTGAAAAGTATGAAAATAATGGACCAAAGCATCCAAACCAGGTTTTTGAATTTAACCGAGTGGCAGATAATAAAAGTAAATTAGTTTGATGGCAATATTGCAAATAAGCCAGTAATTCAATTTCATATGTCTGGAAGAAGGGTGCGTTGCAATACTTGATTACAAGAATAAATCTGCAGCTCATCACATGCCTTACTTTCTCAATTTAGAGGAGTTATGGTTTAGTGTGGGTGCATTTGCAAGAGACACATCAGAAAGAAAATTCTGCGACTGTCTTCCTTTTACAAAAGAACAATGAGGAAAGAAGATGTGAGAGAGCCGAGGTGCAGAGAGCAGCCGAGCTGTGACGATGAAGGTGGCCACAGACAGCCGAGAAGGTTTGTGGGTCATTCACTGTCGAGTTGGAAAAGCTGACAAGTAAACAAACCCAGTTGGAAGTAATGTTTGGGTGAGCTGAAAAGAAGTCGTCACACGTTTTGGAGCCAAATTCTGTCCAGAAAGGAGCGGAGACACAGAGTGTGTGCTTCTTTGTTAAACAGTTTACTGTATGCGTCTTCCCCTCCAACGCAAACCGCCCATTATGAAACTCTGAGTGTTTTCTATGTCACCACGGATGCATGAAGGTGTATCTCCAAGCGGTCTTTGCTCGGTTATTAAAAACAGTCAACCGGGGCGAATGGTTTTGCAGAGCAGAGGAATCTGTGTGCCGCGCGAAAGTAAAGAGGTCCGCTTTATGTGACTTTGGTGTCCAGGTATGCCATTACTTACTTGGTCCAAAGGAAATTTGTTTTAAGGTCGATTTCCTCCATGTGTGCCTCAGAGCACATCAAAGAAGTTACTTTGTCCCTCAGGAATGTCACCGGCCCAAAAATATATTCAACACATAGCTAATATTTTTTGGGGGGAAAAAAACAAAGTTTAAGATTACATTTAGATTTAACGGAGGGGAAAAAGAAGTACAAGCATCGGAATCAGGACCATTTTCTGTCATCTATCATTCAGATTTGCTGCCAATCTGTTTCTCATTTAAATTCCCCATCAGGTCTGAAGGCAGTCCCTGGGGACATCCCTGATGACACCACTCTGCTGGACCTGCAGAACAACAAGATCTCTGAGATCAAGGAGAACGATTTCAAGAATCTAAAAGGGCTTCATGTAAGACTCTAGCCTCCATCCGTCTGCACAGTCATTTCCAGTGTTTTCTGTCATTGTATTAACCATACAAAACCGTATTGACACCCACAGAGAAACTCTTTGGAATTTTATTTGTGCTTTCCAAGGGAGGAAAAGTGGTTTTGGAAGGCTGACAAACCTGAGTCATGCAACTTCATTTGGTCTGTTACTGAAATGAACCATTTGCAGCTTGCTCAGTAAATTCAACCATTTCCCGACTTTCTCCTCCTCAGCTACAGTACCCATAACACCCATAACAGTGAATCCCAGGACTAGCCCTCCCCCCCAGTCACCAGGTGCAAGGAAACTATTCACCCGAAGGTTACATCCTTACACCTCCGAACTCCTGTAGCTTTCCTACACGTAGTAAATACCTCTGTCTGTCGGCCGGCGCTGTTTCCACTATAATGTAGATGGAGTCTAAAGGGGAATGGTCCACATGCTTCACATTGTATCCTGTCTGCTTTTCTAGACATTGCATTAGAGAATAACTCATAGTGGGCTTCAACTTGGTCGTCTATCTTTGAAAACACATACAGGCTGAAGAATCTAGCAGCTGCTGTGTTTCTAAACATCTGGACATTTCTTTAACCCTCACATTGCAGTAAGCAATGCTCAGTGGAACAAGTCAGAAACCACTCAGGGGTAAAGTTCAAATTCCATTAGAGAAGAATGCTTAACAATAATATTATTTTCAACAGCCTCAAACTTTCTTTTGTGCCAGACTGGATGGCTTGACTTTATGCAACCACACACAGCAGTCAGAGTAAACATTTCCCTTTTCCTCCTTATAGGCTCTGATTCTCGTGAACAACAAAATCACCATCATCCACCCTAAAGCCTTCAGTCCCCTGAACAAGCTGCAGCGCCTCTACCTGTCAAAGAACTTGCTGAAGGATATGCCCTCCAACATGCCGAAGAGTCTGCAGGAGCTCCGTATCCACGAGAACGAGATCACCAAGATCAAAAAGGCCTCCTTCCAGGGCATGAGCCAAATGATTGTCATGGGTAGGAGATGACAGGATTTGGGATTGTTTTGTTTTTTTTAAGAATGAACAGTGTACAGAGGATTTGTTTCCATGAGTGGCCCGTTATTATAAGCAGGGCAGCTCATACTGTAGCATGGAAGTTTTCTTCCTCCTCTCCTGGTTTACCTGCCTTTCACCTCCACTTCCCATCTTTTAAAAAGAGAAACGTAATGAGATTACTTAAAATACAACATGCTTTTGCCTTCCATGGATGCATCTGTCAGTTTTTTGTTCTACTTTTTCTTCTCCATTCTACTTAAACTTTTCCTCTTCCAGAGCTTGGGTCCAACCCCCTGAAGAGCGGCTCAGTTGAGCCCAATGCTTTCGTTGACCTGAAGAGGGTCTCTTACATCCGCATCTCAGACACCAACATCACAGAGATTCCCAAAGGTAAAGCCCACCCACCAAGAATTCAAAAGATAGGGTTTGGATTTACGTGCAGTCAACAAACAACCATATTCTGTCAAAAGAAGGGATGATTGGATTTTAGACTCTATGGTAAAAAAACAAAGGTGTTCATGGTGAAAAGATTAAACATGCTGAGCTGCATAGTCATGCAAAACAACTTTATCCAAAGTTTCATGTGGCAAACTGATTTTATGTTTTCATACATGCTTAACAGTTCTCACCTAAATCATCACCTTTTCTTGACGTTAATCTCTTGTGGGTTTGCAGGTCTGCCCAGCTCTCTGTCTGAGCTTCACTTGGATGGAAACAAGATCTCCAAGGTGACAGCCGATAGCCTGAAAGGCCTGAAGAACCTGGCAAAGTAATAAAATATCCTTCTCTTCCTCTTTTTGTTTTAGTGTTTTGTTCTCACCAATGCATAGCAGCTTTGCATGTTTATGAGAAGCTGAACTGAAACAATGCAATTACTGTTGAAGCAGCCTTTATGTGCAAAGCATCTGATTTGATATGATGTTTTTATCACCCCTTCATTTGTAAAGATTCTTAAATGGTTTCATTATCTATGAATAAGTAAAAGCCAGGTCTGCAGGAGAGTATGTTAGCGTTATACATTTCTGGAAACATATATACATGCAGCATGTATGCACTTTGGGGATATAACATTTCATACATGAGCACCAGTGTATGTGCTTATTTCTTGGCCACTGGGCTGGTTTTCAACTCTGAGATGTTTTTTTTTTGTTCACTTACAGCATGTTCTAATCTTAAACAGTTATTTTTATTGGTTAACTTTTACTTTTTCCTGTGGTTTTAGTTCACATGGAACCAAATAAAGTATAAAAGAATGAAAAAGAGAAGAAAAAGTGAAAAAGACATGCAACATTAAACAGTTTAAGAGTTATTAAAGGTAAAATATGAGCTGTTGCCGGATTTAATCTTGATTCTATCACATTAGACTGAATGCGTTAGCTCTTTACCTCATAAAGATTATGTGTGCATGCGTTTTTAGATTTTAAAAAATACCAATGCAAAAAATACACCAGTATTCAACATATTTGTGGATAACAGGATGTAAAAGAACATTTATT
>JBBDHI010000025.1:17202041-17216876 GCA_037177115.1 Craterocephalus stercusmuscarum
ACAGTGACGTAATAGATAGAAAGACGTAATAGATAGCAGAGAAAACTAAACAGACTGAAAAATATGACCCAAAAAGATTAATAAGATTTATATGCTCCACCGGAAGTGAATAAATTACATTTTTCGGCACTCCGGAACGCTCGGAAAAGACAAAAACAGGTATTTAAGGGCTTATAAAAGTGGATTTTGCATGAAATGTTCCCTTTAAATGATATGTTTTATGTTCAAACAGGTTTATTATGGTGGTTTTTAAAGTCATTGGCTAAATTTTACATTTTAAGCTGCTTCTTAAACATATTTCTATTACTTAAATAATTTGACATGAACAATGTTTAATTTAGCACTTAAGTATAAGAAGTATGCACACCATCATTTTACAGTTACGTTCATGCCACACGTAAGTAGAATGAAAAGTGGAAAAACCTGTGGTAACACAGACTATAAATTATGATAACACAAACATTTACAATCCACAGATGCTTCCCCTTCTGAAATAAAGACAGATTTTCGCATTTTTTTATGGCACAAATCATAGTTTTGAAAGTGTGATATTTGTATATAAACTGTCTGGTTTTGTGCTGAGGTCATCGGGTTCATTAAGCAGACAGGGATCCTGCTGATGGCAACAAAGGGCGACTTGGAAGCAAGATTTTTTTTTTCCCAGCTTTTTGCACTATTTTATCCAAAATATTTGAGCTTTATACCTTTGCCAGCCACCATAATAATTTCCATGCCTGAGAATCCTGCACGCACCTGGAGCATTTTTAGCTGTGAAATAAATCAATATTTAGGCTATTTGACAGAATCATTTTTCTTTGCCCCAAAAATGAAAGAACTGCTTATATATTTCCTATTTATTTATTTGGAGTCCCACGTTGTACAGCTTACATTACTTCCAGTAGATATTAACATGTATGCCAATGGACACAGAGCTGCTGTGGGAGCAGTTTTCTGCAAGGGTTGCTGCCATTGTGTTCCTCGCTTCCCAGAATAAATATCTGACTTCAGTAGTGGGGAAGTCACAAGAAAAACAGAATAATCTGGGATTCGTTCTTTCATTATTATTAACAGGCCATGGTTGGAAGCTTTTAAAAGATGAGTGGAGAAGGCCTTTGAAAAAGGCTTCCTACTTGACAAATGGATGCCAGCACTGCCCTTTAAATGAGATGGAAGTTGCCTTTGATATGGCAAACCTGCAGGGAAAACCAAATTTCACTTTACTCAGGAAGGAAATCAGGGCAAGGCACGGTCAAAATATCAAAATGTCATCACAGCTTTTTCAGCAATGTAAGTTAAACCTGATGTGGACTGCACATGCTTCTTACCTAAGGCCTGTACCACAGCACAGATCAGGAAAAGCTTAGGTCATGAAGTCTTCCTGCTAAATTGAAGGTGTTTTTTTTTCCCCATACATGTAATCAAACACTGACCAAGAACAATAAAAACAGTTACTTTAAGCCTTTGTCTGTCATGTTTGTCATGACTGAGCATTGTTGTGTGAAGATAAAATGCTGAGTGCTGCACATGCAGTTGCACAATATGGGAAAGTTGTACTGCAAAGGAATGGCTTTGATAGTTTTGCAAGACTGGATATGGCACAACATATTATCTAAGATTATGTGGGAGTCCACTCAGCTTCTACAAACTAAAATATCTTTCATCCCTCGAACCAAATAAACAAAGATCTGACTCATAATTGCAGTGTTGACAATTAGCATCTAGCCAGGATCTGTCATTTAGTTTTGTTGAGAAGGTGAGGGGGCCGAACTTCAGAAGAATGAAGATTAAATGGATATTTTCTTCTATTTTTTTCTCTTTTCATTTTTCCGTACACGCATGCAGACAATCTCAGGGGAGAAATGAAGCGATGATGAGCTCCAAGCCTCTGGAATGCTGAGTCTTTGCTTTTTGAGTCCAGCTCTCGTTTGGCGTTCCTCTTCTCTCTTTTTCGGGTCTCGTCTCTTTTGAGAGAAATAAATGCTCATCTACACTGTTATCCAAGCAAATCATCCTCAGTCTGCTGCTTTCTAATACTTTAATCACCATCTTTGGATTTGACTCTTTAGGTCAGCGGGGATGTTCAGTCTGTCTCTTAGAGTGTTGTTTTCATGAGCATGCTCAGCTGTCTTTCTGCATCACAAGAGCGATTTCTAATATTGTTTAATTAAATCTAGATGCTGTCTGAAGCTATTTATGTTCAACTCGTGATTTTTTGTAAGCTTTATCAAAAATGAGGCCATGGTGTTTGCTAATGCTTTGTAGGTTCTTGAATTTAAACAAAAGCATCACCTTTGACCATTGAAGTGCACTTATTTGTTTTTGTTTTTCCCCTCTTCTAAAAACTTGATAAGTTGTTAAACATTTTGAAAAGAACATCTTTGTTTGTTTTGTTCTACAGACAAAGATGGGTAGATGCTTTTGATTTGCTTAGCTAAATATTTTGTCTTTTGTCCTTTAGCTTGGCTTTGTTTAGCTTAGCGTTGCTTCGCTTAACTTAGCGCGGGGTAGAGTCAGGGAGAAACAGTTAACCTAGCTAGCTCAGACAAAGCTAGAAATACTCCTGCAGCCACAACTCTAAAACACAATTAGCAGTGTATGTAGTTTATGGGTTTTCAAATTCTTGTCTACTATGTTCCCCTTTGGAGAATTAAACATCCCTGGTCTCCTTGCCCATAATATACAATATGACGCAAATGAAACCCCTATTTCTATTGTGTTGACACATTTATGATGTGTTTGGTTTGTACCCAGAAGTCAGTTTTTCTAAGATCCTACTTGTAAAATACAAGTGAAGTCAGGCATCCAACTGAGAAAGTTGGGGTAGACTCATCATCTCTTATGTTCTCCTATTAAAGATGGCTGCTTATTCCCAGATCTGACCTCACAGTCAAATCTAATGCAACAATTTCCAAAGCTTCTTTCTCTTGATATTTTTTGGAGGTCAGCAAAACCATAGTGCATAACTGCCATCAGATGGTCTGGACTGTGGTTCAGAATGTTTCCAAGAGCCAAAGTTGTTGAAGCATGGTCCCACTCAGTAGTAAAATGGAGACCACTGGTCTAGTTAATCTGGGATTAAATCTGTTCAGTTTCTCCAGAACCTGTCAATCACCTCGAGTGACTCCTACACATGTTGAAACAAGCCTGCTACATGCCCAAAACCTCCTTTTTTTCAGGATCTCTACCAGCACACTGGTCAGATGTTATATTGGCTGATGACATTACAAAGTCTTTTAGGAAAAAAGTCTAATTAAGTATTGGATGAGATAAATTAAAGCTTTTTGAATGTGAATGCTGTAGTCTGAGATGTTTTGGCCTATGACTGCTTACAATATCAGTCTGTCATGGTTTCAATTACAAGGACAGACAACTACACTTGTCTTGTATGTCAACTGTGTCTTACTGCAAAACATAAAATACATACAGTATGATTTGTACTGAAGGACACAAATTATCTTTTTTTTCCAGGGACCCTTAGCACAACTTTTGAAATGAACTAGAACTGCATAGATAACTTTTTGTTGTTGTTCCACCATGTTTTGGATCAAAGTGATAATAAAGATGTCTGAGGTCAGTGATTTAAGAGCACCCTTTTTAAGGAAGTTCGTGCTCTATTGATGCATTCAGGTGTTCCTAGCTTCTTACTTGTTAACACACGTTTTTATAATCTAAACCTAACCATAAATAAAATATTAGAGGACAGAGAATCAAACTTCAGTAAAGTGTAAAGTATTTGGTTTGCAAGGGAGGTAAACTCCAATCTTTTGGTTAGCTGTCATACACGTCTATTTGCCTCTGAAACCACCATAAAGTTAAAGTTGACAATCCCTCCTGATGTGTCTGCATCATGTTAGACTATATTCTTACATGCAGTCATTTGTGAAACTTCATGCATGAAAGAAAAAATTAATTTGTGCCCCAAGATAATTTCCATGACTTGATGTTGTTTACAAGTTACGCTTAATGAACTATCAACTCTCTTGTTTACAAATATCTCTTTATAGCTTTTGTTTATGAATTATCATCTATTACACATTTTCAAATTTGACGTTAAGTTCATGTTTAAGAAGTTTGTTCTCTCATTTTAAGATTTTTTAAGAATAGCCCAGAAAAGAAAAAAGACCAGCACTACTTTATGGCTTTTATGATTTAGCACCTCAACATGATACATGCTGCTCAGTATGGGGTGATAAATCACTGGGATGCCCATGGGGTGACTGATACCTTTTCTTGTCCTTTGGGATGAAAGTGATGCTACTTGAAAGCACATTTAAAATTTTGTTGGACACATCAGTCTTAATAAAAAATAAAAAATGCTCCATGCTCTGATTAATAATCAACCACAACAACAATGTAATATTTGGTTCTGGCCTATAGCATCCCTCCCTGTGTCTCTGTGCATCCTGCACTCCCATGCATAGGGGTTTTAAAAATAATTTTCTTATTATTTTAGGGTTTTGTTTGCCAACCTTTCACCTCCTTTTCCCCTTTGGGTATTTATGTTTGCTTTTGGGAAAGGGGGAAATGAATGGGGAGCGCTGCAGTGAACTAACTTTTCAAAGGCTCACCTTGTTGTATCACAAACTGCGTCCCAGCCAAGCTTTATAATTTGACATGCTGGGCTGAATATCTCTTCGCCGTTTCAATTATTTAGTCATATTTCTTCTGGATATTGACCGACTTTGTCCACCACATATTTCTGCGGTGACACCTCTTGGCTTATTGACATCAGATTACTCTATCTGAAATCTGTTGGAAAGACTAAGATATGGATCTTTGGAGCTACCATGTGTGTCTTGGTTCCACAAGGACCATTCCTCTTTTGGAGGGTTGATTCATCCAGAGTGCCAGGTACTACCTGTGGAAGTATGTAGGAGCTCATTGCCCTCCTGTGGAGGACAACAGAATTGCAGCTTCCAACCATTTAATGAACCAAGTTGTTTTAAATTCATTTTAAAGCTTAAGATGATACATAACTTTTCTTTAGTGGTCAGTTCATGACCAAGAAAGATTTAAAAACAGATCACTCAACTAAATCCAAAGCAACATATGATAGGTTGCTAATGGTTACAATGGAAGCAGACATATGGAAAATATGTCTGCTTCCATAGTAGACATATTTTCCATATAAATACATACATCCAGGAGATGCATATGAGTAGTTGCCACAAGAAATGTTTATCCCTACTGTCCCTGTGATCATCAGTCAGTGTTTCAAAAAAATCTTTCATGATAATTATAACTGAGCTAAAGTGGATTTGCCTTCTCCACTTTAATCTCTGACAGTGTGCTGCCATCTAGTGGTACAAATTGGAACATTGCACTCTATTCAGCTGCTTTTACTGGTTTGACATTGTCAGTCAAATGTCACTTTGAAATATTTCACTTTTGTTTCACAACTACAGATGTTATGAAGCTTTTTTCTCTCCAGTTAAGGACAAACATGTAAGAGTTGGACATTGAAATGCACTATGAATCATCATACCGGACCAGCTTTGAAATGAGGATGTTACACCTCCGCCAATCAACACTGCTCCTTACATTTAGGTACAAAATGTTATCTATAAAGGAAAATTTTCAATCAACCTATTTTACTGAGCACAGGTAAATCCTGCAGCTAATATTTAGATGTACCACATAGAAACTCTGAATGTAGAAAGACAAAGAAAGGACAGAAAGAGGCTCTGCTTTATAAAACTTTGCTTTCCACTGCAAAATACAGTACATCAAAACATTACAATATTTTAATGGATTCTTTTGACTTGTGTCTTTTACTGCTTGTGCAACACCAGATCCATGAAATAACGGGGAAAAAGTTATTTGATTTGATCTAAAGTATTTATTTGGCTCTGTGCCAAAATTAAAAATACAAATGAAATTGCAATAATGTATGATATTATCATATGAAATAACAGAATTGTTGTAATGCAAAAGTTAGTCAATGGGAGATATCCTTAAGGGTTTTGAGTAAAAAATTGTTTCTTAGTCTTGCAATAGATTGCAGAAACTGTAATAAATATACACCCAGCATTAAATGGTTACATTTACATCACTGCAAATAACCCCGCCAGAAAAGGTGATCGCTTTGGATAAGTGGCATAAATACAACAAACTAAATACTACTCTTAACATTTTTTTAGCTACTAATTTACTTACATCATGCAAACAGGATTGATTCCAAATATCTTTGTGAAAGTACCTAGTAAGAGGTAAATTCTTACTTTGGTTTGGTTTCAGATCCAAAACATCTGGACAACAAATGTAATTTGGATTATTGTCTTTACAGCTTTGATTCAAATGAATTCAACCACAGTATAACCCAAACTGCCTCCATCAACCACACCACCATTATTCTGCAACAGCTTCACTGCTTAAACATCACACTAATGTCAAAATATACATTCAGAGCCATCCACCGCTCTCCCCTCCTTTCTTTGGTCCAGATCAACACGCACCATCAGATCCTCCCCCTCTCTTTACCCTTCTGTCCCCTCTCTGGCATTTTATTTATTAGTTTATCTTTGATTTGATTTTATCTGGGGCACAATTTCAATTCTCTGCCTAAAGATGTTTTATTGTACAGGGTCCTTGAGTGTCTTTGAATGTCTCTAAACTAAAATGCAATACGATTATTACTATTAAGGCCTCATGAGATGCCAATGCTCTAACAGTTTCTTTGTTATATTAACCACGCAGCCCACATTTTATTGAGATGCTTTTGTTGTTGTTGGACTTTGAAAGATTTTATGTCACCCTAACATAATTTAGCATACATTTAAGTTTCCCCTGTGCATTTTTTGGTTGATGTTACTTTCTGAAAATAATTTTGAGATGACAAGCTGTTGCATCTGAAATACAAGTCCTAAATGTTCTTAATCAAATCATGTAAATCTTATTTCTTTACACGTTACCTCAAGTTAAATACCAGATTTCAAGGTGTCACATATCTCTGACTTACTGCTGCTGTGTTTTTCTCAGATAGAGATTGAAACACTGGTTCCTGACTATAACTATCCTGCGCCTGAGGAGGAGGAGGAGGCACAAGTAGAAGAAGGAGAGGAAGAGGAGGAGCAGGAGGAAGGAGAGGAAGAGGAGCAACCCCTAAAGCCACAGCTTATTCCTCAGGGTTCTGGGGGGTCTGGTGTTCTCATGGGCCCAGACACACAGAAAGGTCTGAAACAGCACACAGAAGCAAAACCCAAGACGGTATTTAATGAATGAGCTCAGTTTAAACCGTGCACCTCCTTTAGCTGGTGAAGTTGTGACAACAGCGTCACTCAAAATGACCGAGACCGAAGCGTGTCTCATAAGCTCATCCCCTGCTTTATTCACAGTCACCTTTTCCATGTGCATGTCATCCATTTAACTTCCAGCTAGTTAAATGTGTGTGTTTGTCATCCTGTGTTTAACCAAATCACCTGATAAATGACCTGATTTATTGTTTATTAATACCTAATCTTGTCTCTAACAAGAGGTGGAGCTGCGTCTGACCCCCATTGATATTCTTCATGTCTCCGGGGATTTTGAGGGCTCCGTGGGGTCTGGAACCTCAGGAGCTTCTGGGGCCTCTGGATCTGGAGGCCCAGACGACACCCTGGTCTCCGGAGCCTCTGGGGAATCTGGTGACATCATCTTTATTTCTGGAGCCTCAGAGGAGATACTCAGCTCCGGGGGATCTGGGGAGTTTTTGCTATCAGGGGATCTGTTGATATCTGGGGATCTTTCGGGGTCCGGGGATGTTACTGGATCTGCTGCTTCTGGGGTTTCTGGGGATTTTGCCTCTGGAGGCTCTGGAATTGCCATAGAGGTCCCTCTGGCTTCGGGAGACTCCGGGGACCAGTCTGGGTCCGGGTTCTCAGGAGATCTTGTGATCTCAGGGGCATCTGGAAGCTCTGGGGTTTCTGGGGAGTCCGGGGAGTCCGGGGACTCAGAGATAATTCTTATATCTGGAGGTTAGTACAGAAAGCTTGCTGCTTTGTCATCTTGTTATTAATGATGTGATTAATATTGATTATCTGTCTGAAAATCCATTTAACTGCTTTCTTTCTAAATGTGGTTAAATGTTGATCTCAATTATTTGTGCTAAGAGTGTGTTTGACTCAATTTTTCCATAATCATGTCTTTCTAACATCCTCTCCTCTAAAATATGACTGACTGCTTAATGGTTTGATTGATTGTCCCCTCTTAATCTTCAACCCCTGACCCCAAACTTGACTCTAACAAGAGGAGGAGCCGCCCCTCATTCCTGAGACGATCCCTCAAGAGGCGTCAGGTGCTTCTGGGGAGTTCTCAGGAGTTTCAGGAACCTCAGGTGCTTCAGGGGATGTTGAGCCTTCAGGGGAAGTTGAAGTCTCTGGAGATTCAGAGGTCTCTGGCTCTGGGGATGTCCCTATAACAGTTGTCCCTGACACTGATAAAGGTCAGTATCTGATCTAGGCATGTTTGAGACGCATTAAAGGCAGGACAGAAGCTAGAGACTTCACTTCAAAAATATACACTAGAGAGCATTAAACAAGATATTAAATACTTTTGGATCCATTTACATACAGTTTACACACAGGGGTAAAAAACATCTGAATCTGTTCAGTAACCCTTAAACATCTTGGTTGACAACTTAGTGGAGCAATTTTCAAGCATAATCTCAATAGAAATGTGGAAATAAACCTAAATCAGCTACTTTGTTTAAAATTCCATATCTTTTTGTCTCATTAAGACTGTTATGGGGATATGGAGCTTTTCTAAACAGGTCAAGCTTATTTCAGTTCATATCACTGATATCTCATTTATCTGGCTCAACTAAACTCTCAGCAACCTTTGAGCTCCCTTACTCTGGCTCACAATGAGTCACAAGTCATTGTTTGGTAAAGATCTTGTAGGACCAGGAGAAAGCAACACAACTTCAACAACCCATGCAAGTCATTTAGACCCACTCATGTTATCTATGGATTATAAGCTTTTATGAGGCTCCAGCTCCCAAGAAGAGGGACACTGCTGAGGATAGGTTGTCCATTTGTTAAGGCTTTGATTGATTTCATGTATTTTTATTCCTGCTCTCCCGTGACATATTAGTAAATCATACAGAATGATTGAGTCAGACTGTTGCTACACCATCAACTTCTAAGTGAGTAAGAAAACTGGTCAAGTGGGAGATGCTAGGTCGAACTGTCTTGGCAGTCAGTAAAGGCAAAACTAACAGGAATTCCAGCTTTTCATAAACAAAAATCTGACTTGTTCAATGCAAAAACTGCTGTACTGAAACCCATATAACTGGCTTCATTGTGTTCTATGTTCTAACAATCACGTTGCCATGTTTAATGTCATCAATAACATAAATTCTCGGTTAACCCTGCTTATAATTCCCTACTGCGGCAAACAGTGAGCCACTGATTGCCACGTGTCCTGTCCCGTCCATGCTGGTCTAACCTGTTGCTTTAACACCTAATCTTGTCTCTAACAAGAGGAGGAGCTGTTTCCAACCACACCAGAAACCCCTCAGGAGGGGGCTGGCAGTGAGGAAGAGATTGACAGCTCTGGTTTCCCAGAGCCTGAACAGCCAGAGAAGCCTGATGAGCCTGAGGTTGACAGACGAGGTCAGTAATGAGCAGAGTTCCCTTCGGAAAGCCTCATATCCTGGATCAAGACTTACTGATCCATTGATGGTTTTTGAGATGTACAAACAAGAAATGTTTCCTGCCTTTCAGATTTTAATCCTTCCGATTTCTAACCAACCCCGTTTTCCTCTTAATCGGTTCCAGGTATGCCCACTTGCTTGCTGTGCACATGCCTTGGTGGTTCGGTCTACTGTGACGACTTGAAGCTGGACAGTGTACCACCTCTGCCCAAAGACACCACTCACTTCTACGCTCGATACAACAAAATCAGAAAGATCAACAAGTCAGACTTTGCCTTCATGAGTATGTTTGAGTATCAGATCAGGTAGTTCAGTTTTGGGGTGAGGCATTGTGTCTCAGAGTGTTTTGTTGCCTCCCAGACAAGCTGAAGAGGATCGACTTGACTGCCAATGAGATAACATCCATTGAGGATAGAGCGTTCATGGGTCTACCCGAACTGGAGGAGCTGGTGATCCGAGAAAACTACATCACGCAGCTGCCATCTCTCCCGGAGACCATGACCTTGATTGATGCCAGCCACAATAACGTGGGCTCAAAGGGTATCCATAAAGAGGCGTTCAAAGTACGTAAGCCTTTACCTATAACTGCAGTTAGAACAGATCCTGATTCATCATGGCATAACCTCTGTATTTACCTCTAGCTGATGGAAAATATGAATAAATGCTGCCGAATTCAGCAAAATTCGACCTTCCACCTCCTTTATTTGAGGTCTATGTGATGTCAAGTATTAACACCTTTTTGTTCCGCTATGTTCCAGGATATGACTGGCCTGCTGTACCTGTACCTAACAGACAACAACATTGATCACATCCCAGTGCCTCTACCAGACAGCCTGCGATCTCTACACCTACAGGTACTCCTATTCTAACCTCCTATCTCACCCCTCAGTGCCCCTGGTCAACACTGGAAATGAAACAGATCTTGTGATGCGACCAACATGTCTACAACTACTCACCATACCGATTTACATTCAATATGAAGTTAGAAATACCTTGCTAGTGAAGAAACATGTGGGCAACCCAACAGCAGAAGCCCTTTACTCAAGTACTTACTGTGACAGTGAGGGTCCTGTGACTCTGTCTCCGATTGATCGTGTACCCTGGCTACTTGGCCAATGGAATATCCCTTTGGCTAACTGGTCAGCCCACATGGCTTTCACCCAAGAGGCTGTGGGATTGATCCCCGCTTGGGCCCTCTTTTGTCCTGCCAGATTCCGATAAACTACCGATAGGAAATTTGTTTTAATATCAATTTATGCCACAATCTCATATTCATAAATTATTCAAATTATCACAAGAAACTGCCCTTTGGTTTGGTTTGGACAAAAGCTTTGTTTTTTTAGAAATGACTAAATGTAAAGGTGAGCTAGACAATAAGCAGTCTGTCTGTTTACACTTAATTCCTTTGTTCATTGCCACAATCGGCAAACATCTACAAGGAAAAATGAAGGTATTTGTGTTATTCTGTTGGTTTGCTGGCAATGTCTTCCTGAGCTCTTCCTGTTTTTTTGTTATTTTTCAATGAAGCCCTTATCCAGGGAACAAAAGAGTTGTCTTATGATAATGGCATTCATCATCGCAAGATAATAAGATTAACTTATGTAATGGAAAGTATTGCATTAACTTTGGAAAAAGCTTTTTTCTGAAATTGTCAAAATAATTTTACCGAAATATTTATGGATTGAAAAGACAAATTTTCCTGACAGAAGAAGTATCTTTTACACTTTTTATGAACTAAAATAATAATTTGTCTATAAAATATTTATTTTATTTTCTGAATTAACAACACAATTTAAAAACAAAAATTCAGAAATCATTTAAAATAATCTTGGTTATTCAGAAAAAAGATTTTTAAAGGCTGCCTTACAACTGAAAACAAATCCAGCTTTGCTATGACTTGTAATATTTCTAAAGTGGAAAGGCAAACTAGACGAATTAACAGCTCCTCTTAGTGCCTCTAATCAGTTTTGTAAGCATCCTCGGCTAAAGTCAGATGTCAATCATGTCACTAACATAGAAATGATATGCACTCTGAACAGAAAGGCTTTCGAGCCTGAAGCACAGCAGGCCAGCACTTTTCTAAACTACGACCCTCTTCTCTTGCAGCGCAACAATATTCAAATGATGCACGAGGACACGTTCTGCAACCTGAACGATTTCAACTACATCAGGAACGCACTGGAGGACATCCGCCTGGACGGCAACCCCATCAACCTCAGCAGGACCCCGCAGGCGTACGTCTGCCTGCCACGTATACCAATCGGGGATCTCATATAACCACATTTGGGCCAACACTCTTGCACACAATTACAACATGCACACATATTTGTACATACTGACACAGACTCACAGTTTGTTCACCACTCAAACCAAAACCATGTTCCAGTGGCGTGTTACCAACAAGTCGTCATGCACGCTTCTGATGAAAAGTGCTAGCACATACACTCAGCTCTACCCTCATCTTCCCATTTAGATTTTCAGCACAGAAATATACAAACAAGCCCACACACAAGCACGCACGCACGCACACACACGTGAACTTTCTCAAAAGCCAAACTGTTCCGCAACTTGATTAAAAGTTTAAAAGTCTTTTTATTAAACATCCTCACATGGCATGTATGTTTCTGGTACGTGTCTTCCCAATAAACTGTTTAAATATGTTTGTTTTGTAAAAATAAAAAATAGATATTAAAGATTAAATGACTCATCTAACACTTTTGGTGATGTATGCAAGCATAAACTTATTGAAGCTGGAGCTTAATGAAAGGTAAATTGAGTATCTAATGCAATAAAAAACGCATTTAAACGCAATGATTGGTTGTAAAGTCTGTACTGTAATATAAAAAAATATATATTCTGAGAAGATTTATCTTTTTTTTTTTTTACATGAACTGCAATAATTGGTATATCACACTTCAAAGTGATGTTTTAACCGTGCACAATAGCCTACACATAGGACTGATGTGTAGTGGATCAACTAAAGACTATTGTTTGATTTGGGAGGAGGGAGGGGGTTGTTTCTGATTGTGGACGGGGTCGAGAATGATGCTAAATAGCTTGCTATTGTGTGCTCTGTATGGAATAACCACAAGTGAATAAAGTCGTTTTAAAGACCTCTCCGAACTCGGAGTGGCTCAACGTTTTTATTGACACCTCGGAGGCGGAATTTCTGTGACGGTGTAATTAAGGTGGAACCTGCTAAGGGTTGTGGTTGCAGTCTCTCGGCAAAATGTCATGTAGAACTAAAATAAAGGGTGAAATGATCAAAATGATGCACAGTGGGGGTCAAAACGAGTCTGCAGTTGTGGGATTCTGCAGGGGAACAAGAAAAGATGCATTTGAACAAATGTTTCCCCAAACGTAAGGTTTTTTCTTGTTTTCAAAAACATAAAGTAGCCCCTCGCTCTGGTCTGTGGCACCTGTGTCCTTCCACTTGCTTCATCTTTTCAGCCTTCATCAAAGCCTGGCCTCCATCCAGATCCAAACGAGCACCCCTTCCCTCTCCCTCACAGTGTTTCGCGATTTTCTCTACTTATTCGCTGTCTTCCAGTGGCGTTAAATCCAGTTAAGATGACCTCAATCTTGGCGAAATCCGCCTCCTTGGCATGTGGGGGTTCTTTCCTCCGTTGAGCTTAGGGAAGGGTAAGAAATCGGAACTATCGCCGCAGGCCTTGAGGATGGGGGCTTCGCTCTGGAGCCAGCCCTCCATGGCGTCATCCAGCAGGAGGAAATAAGGCCAGACTTCTGGAAACACTTCGACCTTCTCCGGAGGATTCTTTAGCTTCTGACAAAACACAGAAAGTATCAAATAAAGAGATTTCATTAACATTTCTAGATGAAACAAGCAATAAATGAATCTTTTTATTTTAACAAAAGCACCTCATATTTCTTCCTCATACCTTCCCATATTTCAGACACCTCACAGTGGGTCAGCTTTTTCTGCAAGCCCATGTGTTTCAAGATGGCCCTGAAAATGTCAAAATGTATTTCTACGTTGATTATGAAGCTGAAGACTCATGAATGGATCACCATGGTAACAAATGATGAAAACCTGACTTTCAGGGGCAAACATCAGCTATTAAAAACCCTGTTTTGCACATACATTAGTGTTATAATAACCCCAGGGGTAAGACTGGGCAATATGGCGAAAAAATATTATTACAATAATTGTTCCCATTTTGATCGCTATAAGCCACCAGTCGGCTCAGCTCCGAGCCCTAAACCTGGACTACTCATGTACCGTACTGCAGCTGCACCCCCCATCATTTCAGCTGGAATTGTGCATTTTCGTACAACAACAAATTTCTATTTGACAGATTTAATTTCGAGTTTATCTGAATTATTTCAAATTTAAACTTTATATGATACGCACTTTAATTTTGTGTGCTGGGATGAGTGGATTCCTTCATTATTATTATCTTACATAGCTACACAACACAATCCCTGTGCACTGTGTATAACTGTCCATGTGACAAATAAAGAGGATCCCAACTTAAATTATGGGCGATATTTAATCATACTTAATAATAAGGGGGAGTGGGGAAAACATGTCAGCTGGATATGATGAAATCAGGATAATCAAAGTTTAAAATGTGTATTTACTTACAAATGGCTTGATGCAGCTGGTGACCAAAACACTGGAGGCGATTCCTGTGTGACTGTCTGCTGTTACAATCACCGTCTCTCCTCGGTGAGTCTCCAGGATGCTGGGCTTCTTCTAGCCTTTCACTGATCATTTCACTGTTTGCAAACGTTCAGTTTTAAGCGGCCACTCCCCGTCAACATGATGAGTGGTCAGGCTTGTGTATGCGCATTCTCAAGCTTCCACAACACTCTTTATAAAGCTGCAGAGCAGTTCGGGAGAAAGATTTTCTGCACTTTTATATCATTTTCTTAACTTTTTCATTGGCACTATAATTTTGGCCAGATAGCCAAACCTTGCGTTGCTTATATCCCTGGTCCTTTTTAGATTGCTTCTCATGTAGTTATTACCTATATTAAAGCAAAATAATTGGATGTTTAGCAGCACTTGTTGGACTTACTGCTGGTTTTGCCGGGATCTTCACAAGTTCCGTGGGATCACTGGGATGACACTTTTTAAAGGGAACATATCATGCAAAATCCACTTTTTTAAGCCCTTAAATACCTGTTTTTGTCTTTTCCGAGTGTTCCGGAGTGCAGAAAAATGTAATTTATTCACTTCC
>JBBDHI010000025.1:17450139-17464382 GCA_037177115.1 Craterocephalus stercusmuscarum
AATTTTAAAAAACTGTCATTTTACTTTTACTTAAGTACAGTTTCTTTTAAGTAATTTACCCCAGTACATTTTACATCACAAATGTTACTGAGTAAAAAAAAAAAAAGAAAAAAAAGGCTGAAATAGAGAAGTAAAAACGTGTTCTGGAAATGAATCACGGGAAGAAGAGAGTTCATTGCGTGAGCAGGGAGCATTATACGAACGATGGCGCAAGTGTCACTCACAGACGATAATGAACATGGAGGAGGCAGGCGAAGGCGCTGTGGTGGATGAACGTGCACCACTATTTGTTGTTAAAAAGTAACTTTTTACTTTTACTCCAAGAACATTTAAGATTATTAACTTTTTACTTTTACTTGAGTACATTTTTTGACTGGTAACTTTCCTTGTACTTTAGTAAAATCACATCAGAGTAACAGTACTTGTACTTGAGTATAATATTTTTGTACTCTTTCCACCTGTGGCTGTTGGTAGATTCAAGCGAAATGCCTTGTTTTAATCTTTTTTTTTTTACTTATTTGGCCTTTATGTTTGAACGTGTGGCCTTTTTTCCAGTGAAAAACTCAAATTTGTTTGAATAAATCTCAGAATGCCCTTGTTCTGCTTCAGTGTTTACAAACCATACACATCTAGCTTCACCTCCTTTAATCCACATGCATAAATCCAACCAGTAAACATCCATGCACCATGTCTTCTCTGGTTTTCATGTATTTTTCAGGCAGCGTTACACAGAGCTGACATTGATACTACAACAGTTTTAGTGGATTTTGGTGGTCGTGGTCGTATAATTTCCTCTTAATGAAAAATCTAGTACGCTTCAGATCCCTAACCCATTAAATGCTACTGACAACATTATATGTAAATAAACTAACTTTGTTTCCTTAAAGACTAAATGAAATATCAATGATATCAGAAGAAGACATCACCACCATCGTCCAGGATGAGGATGAGGAGATGGTGGAAGAGCGCAGCTACTTGGACCTCCAATGCCGATGCAATCCTTCCTGCTAAGAAAGCTGAAGTCCTTTGAGTTTGAAGATGACTTCTGATGACTTCCTACCACTTTTTCATTCACCTTAAAAAATCTGATGCTTTATTTCCACTAAAACCTGCTCTAAGTTTACTGGACGTCCTGTTGAAGCGCTTCCTGCCCTCAGAGACCCTCACACACTCAGCATTCAGCTTCTGTTGGCTGGCATCGGGACGCAGACTGCATCGTCCAGAATCCAGGGCAGCAGAGACACCTTTGCCCCCACAGGGGTCCAGTTTTCAGACCCATCCCTGACCCGACATCACAACCTCTCCTTGTCTCTTTATGTTTCCTTTAGAGGCTGAACTCCAGCCAGAAGCTTCAACTGTGTATTTATTTACTTTTATACAAATGTTTTTATGTTTGAGTCCGTCTACTGTTCTGCTCGTCCTCAGCATCCACAGGGATACATAAATTAATATGAACAGAACTGAATTAGTGAACTTGAGTACATAGATTACTGTTGTTCTCGCTTTACACACAGCATGGATGCACACACACACACACAGCCGGACTCACAGCAAGTAGATATAATGGCTCAATCTAATAGGATTGAAACATAACAGTTATTTTAGTAAATAGAAAAATTCTCATGTCAGGTTTTTATGTCTACTTTGGGATTTTTTTACATAATCTTTGCTTCAAGTTCCTTAGGAAGATTTCAGATTGCAAATTTTTACAGCTCTGGTGAAAAAGGTTTAGCCCCAAAGGGTCCAGAAGGGGATCAGAGACCCGAAAGGTCTCTAATCGCAGACGCAGATGTGTACGGAGGAAGAATGAAAAGCAGGAGTGACAGATGTAAAGCAAGGCCGAGCAGCGTCTCAACCAAGACTAAACATTTCTTCCCGGGGATGCAGCCTCTGGATGGCTGCCTTTTTCCCATAACAACACACTTTATCATCATCTCTGCAGCGTCTCTGGGCAACCTGGTCTGGCTGCAAGCTTCCTAATGGGATCAGTGGTGAACTTGTCACCACAGCGACACGCCGTACGTCTGCGTGTGGTCACTCATTGTTTCTCAACCGTTTTGCCTCCTCCCCCCACGCCTCGCCCTCGTCCAGCAGCCATTATTCTTCTTGTTGTGACCCGTTACTACATTACCCACAGTGCAGCGGGGCATCAATCAGCCGCTGAGCAGCTAGAATCAGATAAATCACGCCGGCTGATGGGGCAATCAGTGCGTTGAGGACTTTTTCTCACTCCGCAATCAATCTGAGACTTATTTCACACAGCATTTACAAAAAAGAAGGCAGATCAACTCAAGTGCTCGTTTCTTTTTCTTTTTTTTTTTTCTCCCCATCAGCACTCAATTAGATCCCCATTACCAGCTAATGGTGATCCAGTCAGTCTCGTATGCCTTCCCTCCGCGGGAGGCCCGGGTTTGACTGGCGCTGATTTGATGCGACAGTTTGGTGTGGACTGAGATAGAGCTCAGGAGGAAGTTGCCTCTTTAAGGGATGAGAAAGTCTCCTTTGGATTATAAAGATCAAATTAAAAGGTGGAGAGAATCATTCTCACATTATCGAGACTGAAAAAAAATCACCACCGCTTTGTGTGTTGCTCATTTGAGACAAGAGGATTATCTCCCCACTGCCTTGTTGTGATACACAATCGGAGGGCATTTTGTGTTAAATTAGCATATGATATTAATAGTGGCAAAATTACTGATATTAGAAAAACATCGCCATGTTATATATCAGTCAGCCGTTCCCACTGCCCACGGAGGAGAAGCACAGTGATAAGAAACATCGTCAGAAGCAAAGACATTTTATTGGGGCTGTCAAATTAAGGAGAAGAGGTTAATCGGGGGGCTTCAAACAGCAACGTGTGCCGTGTAAAACGTAGCCTTATTACATCATAGTGCTAACAACCTGCTAGTTCATCTTTTGGGCTCAATTTTCCACCGATTTATTTTCTAAAACCACAAACGAATTTTCCCCAGATGGATGTTATTTCTCCTTGTTCTTCACCGCTCTCTTCGATGCCGGGCAAGCTCATAATTATAAGACTGTGGTCTGTCATGCGCTTGTGCATTTCCATTTTTTTCTCTCCTCAGCACCACAAGCCCAGCGCACATCATCAAATGTTCTAACCTATGCTCATCTACTTCCTGATAAACGGCTCCTAAAGCAGCATGAACATAACTGCACGCCTTTAATACAGGTACTTAATACTTTCTTTATACTTATATATATACTTTACTTAATACTTTAATACTTTATTACAGGTTGTACTGAAAGTCTGAGTCCGGACCCCCCTGCATACCAGAGCATCTGCCTTCTCTAAGCAGCATGTGGGGGTGAGCTTGCATGTCACTGGGTCAGGAATAGGACTAGGAAGGAAATGTACTAGATTGCTTTGTGGCACGAAGCTGGAAGAGGTTTTGTTCTTCAAAGCAGATGAAGATAAAGCTGAGTTTGCAGCAGTGACTCAAAGCGAAAGGATGTTCAAAAAGAAACAGGAAGTCTCAAAGTAGATGGGGTGTTTTTTTTCCATCTTTAAAACGGAACGATCGGCACTACTAAATAAAGTTTAAAAGGGCTCAAAGTCATCTAAAACATATTTTTGTGACAAGCAAGAGATCAGACTGCTTTCATTTTTAAGCACTGAACTTGAAATTAATTCTCAAAAATGTCAAAAACGGCCTCAAATGAATTTCTTATCGTGTGTAACCGTTCATCGCTTGCCTCGTGTCGGCATCACCTCTCATTAATCCCGTTACTCCAGCTCTCCACCTTCCACCAACTAAGGAAGCGACGCGGCCGGAGGAAGCTTGGAAACAGAAAAGACTAAAAGACAGGGACGAAGGCTAAAAACGGGAGAAGAGCGGGGAAGACGCAGCTCGACCACCAGGATCCAACTCAGCACTTACTTCAGAGTTGGTGTCAGAGGATCCCACGGAGATGAGCATGAGACAGAGAGAGCGGGAAGAGGAAAATGAGTTCGTGCTGAGGAAGGCAAGCAGAGGAAATGGGAGTGAAGTGAGTTAGCAGGGATTTCCTCACGCACACAAACGTAGGAAAGACACGGGAATGGGAGGCCAGTCCAGACAACATGCTTGTTTCTTCTAGTGGATTTTAAATATTAAGAAAATGAGCCTTAAACATCAACTTTGATCATTTCCTTTGCCTGTTCTGCAAGCGCCGGAGCACCTGATGCTAAAGATGAATCCAGTCCCACTGCGTGACAAGTTTAAGCACTCTACCTGCTATAAGGAGAATATCCACGCGCCTCCTCCCTGGGGTGATCAAAAAGCTTGGAAATGCGGCAGAAAAAGCCTCACGCTGTGCGACATGAGCCGAGCCTCCAACAAACAAACTCTCGGCCGTCCTTCATTTCCCTCCCGCCCTCTATCTGTCAGGCCAGAGATAGGACAGAGAAACTTGTGTCTGCGCTGAACAGGAAGCCAGCAGACAAACAGAGGCCTCCTCTGGCCACTAATTAGCAGGTCGTATGCAGCTCCCGTCCCACTGCAGAGGCCAGATTAAACGTCTCCGAGTGTGACGGTGCCTGCACATGTGACTGAAGGAGTGTGTGAAACGCTTTGTGGTTATATCTGTGTAAAAATGCAGCCTGGCTGCAGCAGATACACTCACAGGTTGTGTTTTTTTCTGTGATCCTGTGACATCTATTTGCATACTTGGTGTTTCTCCTGTTTTGCAGTTTGGCCCTACATCCATGATAACCCAAATAGGAAATGTGCTGTTGCTCTGGACACATGCGAACATCTTAAATCCTGGGACTATTTTAGCCTCTGAAACGCTGTTAAAGTCACAACCCAGCCCCTCTGCTCATACTCTGAGTTCATAGGCCATCAGATATGAATAGAGGCTATAATTTGCTGGCATTTCCTCATGGAGGCTATTTGATTAGAGAAAAAAAGGAGGGGTGGACACACCATGAAGCACAAAGGATCCTCTGAGGGGCTCGATGAGCGGGGAGAGGTGCAGTGGAAGAGGACCGCACTGAGGGGAAATTACCAAAGAAAAAAGTCAAATATTAAAGGGGATTAATTGCAAATAAAGACAAACTAATTTGATGAGCAGATGAGCTGCAAGTCGGTTGACGCAGCAAGCAGGGGTTGCCTTGCACAATTGGATCTCCCTCATTGGCTGGTCAGTCCTGCAGAAATCAGTTAACAGAGCCACCCATGGGACACGGGAGAGTCACTCCTCAGAAATAATACCCTGTGATTCCCCGTGATGGCTGCTGCATTGAGGAAAGCTCAACTGTGGCTTTCCCAGGCCGCACGCTTAATCCCACAGATATGGCAACCGGCTGGCTCCGGAGCCGGTTACTGCTCCCATGCAGGGTGGAAAACTTCAGAGGCAAATCTGAAGTGATTCCTGAGGAGCTGAGAGTGAGTAAAAAATATATAAACTGATAGTTTAGATTTGTATCATTGCTTATAGAAAATGATCTCAATTTGATGGAAAATGCAGATAAGTTTGAGCCATATTACTGTTCTTGTGCTGAAAGAAAATGACTGAATCTGAATAAATTCATCTTTATTCATCTTTTATTCAATAAATAACTGACTAACTTATGTCGTTTTTGATTAAGCACACAATATGAGGTTTTATTTGTAGGGAGTCAGCTCCAACATCTCAGTCATGATGATGGAAAACATCTTTAGACCGCTTCCAGTTCCCATCGGTTTCACATCAACCACACACACCCCTTACTAAAGCACCAACAGTGGCAGCTGCTCTCATCTGCTTCGACAGATATATTTTGAGTATACTGAAATCTAATAGAGATCTTAGATGGAGTTTTCTAAAAACCTTCATTTTAGAAGGGATATTGCAATAAAAATTATCTATATAGTTCATGTTTTGAAGACAACTTCATCTTCATTTGCTTTTCATCATCAGAAAATAATAAAAATGAAGAAAAAAAAGTAAAAAATCCCCTTATTTGGAGGAGAGGAAGCTTATCAGCTGAGGAAAGAAAAGTGGCAACAGCAGGGAAACTTTGCTCCTGGCCGAACGATCACACGGTTATTTGCATTCACAAAAGAAATCCCATGAAGCTTTGCTGAAATGCCACAAGGAATAAAACATTTAAAGTTGGTCGGATTAACCTGCAGCTTGGAAACGTGTCGAATAATTCCTGGAAGACAATGTCTCCATTTACATCCACTGTGGGCTCTTTAAACCCCTCTCCAGGCATTTACTAAACCCCTGTAGCTCATTTCTGTGCAACGAAACATATTTACCTTCATCATAAAGACAATGAAATCCTTATAAAGGCATAATGTGCACCATCTCATTAAAAATGTGTAAATCTAAGATGAACAAACTAGCTTTGTCCCCATTTCCACAACTGTTCACCCTCCATTCAGTGACTTGATCTTATCTTATCTATTAGCATAATAATCACAAAAATAATAATAATAATAATGATATTAAATGCATCAGACTTTAACTTCACATTTGTTTTGCATGTAATTTTCTTTCTTTTTTTGTTAAGTTTTGTATATGTTTTCCATTCAACAATGATTATGTACTGCTTCAGGCTACATTATAACTCCAGATCTAAATGCGACCTCCATCAGACTAAAGTGCGAAAAGACAACGTGCTGTGTTTACATATCCCGCCTCCTTAGGAGTGAAATTGCAACACCTGACTCGCTTCAATGACATAGAAGTCAGATGAAACGCAGCATCGCCGATCAGATTGAGGCTGCTTTGTACCACATATGAAAGTGACCTCAGTCTGATGTGGAAAAAATATATAATTTTTGCCGTTTAGACTATCATGAGTTTATAAAAAAGCGAGTAATATAGAAATAAATTATAATAAATCAGATATCACATTTTTTCTAGCAGGCAAAAGTGCTAAAAAGCCCAAATCCAACTTTTTTACCTATAAATGACCCACATCTGCAACTTTCAGCAATTCATGTGTTTTTTTTAATTATCCTGTTCTTTCAAATCAGATCCAAGCGGATTTCATATGTGGAACCAAATCAAATCCACATCCGAGGATTTTTAAAGCGACCTCAGTCTGAAGGGTCACGTTGCATCCCGTCCGACTTCTACTGTACATCATAAAGTGAAACAGGTCACAATTCTGCACCAGAGGAGGCAGAACGCAGCAGAGCCAGTTGAGTATGACTTTGATGCTAGCTTGATTGGTAAATATCAGGACTATCTGAGGTTTAACGGACTGGATCTGAAGTATTCATGTTTCAGCGCTGCTGATTAGCAGTGAACAGACTTAGATGGTGGAGTAAGGCCCTACAGTCAAATGGGCTGATAAACAGTAATAAAGCCCCTTCAGTTGGGCAACACCATCTGAATTGAGGGAACTTCAAATGAAAACAGTAGATGGAAGAATATATCATCATTTTGTCAGCCCAGATTGTGCAACATCTTTGAAACTGATACACACACGCTAACATTTGCAGCATCCATATTCACCTCTATAAACACAGCAGGCTGATTGTGGCATCATGTCTTCTGTTCTGTTCTGTTCTGTACTGGACTCCGATGCCGGTCGCATTACTGCGGCTGGCTTCCTACCATGTCCTCCCATCATGTTTTACTCTTGTCTGGCTCAAGAGGATCTGAAGGTTTGTGTTGTAGTCCTGAAGGACAAACTTCCTTCCACTAGCGGCCTTTCTTGGAGGTTTCTAACCCATTTCCTGTTTACATCAAAAACAAAACGATATCTGGAGTCTGAATTCCAGCGGGATGTCAGACCACACACAGATGCACAACACACGAACGAACGGCTATATGTACTCAAGGGCAGAATATATATATAATCTATTTTAGGAGAAAGCTTATCGCAGCGGTTATAGGTGTGTGTGTGTGTTGAAGGTTAGTCTGACAGTCGATCGCTGCAGAGTCTGCAGGGCATAAAGGCATAAGCAACTGGAAGAGCTGCATTACAGTATGTGCTGCTGTGGTGACAGAAAAGGACGGAGAAAAGGAGAACAAGCACAAAGAACAGAATTCTATCGGACTGATTTGTTACTTTTACAATAATTATTGTTATGAGCTGATCAAACGAATAATAATCAGCCCAAAAATCTACTTTAACTCAACAGAACAAAGACAACTAATCATAAACACAACTTGAAACGCAGAAAGTCTCAACTGGGGCTCCAAAAAAAAATATCTTCTTCATCAGTCACTCTAATTTCCTCCAGTCATTAAATTGGCTTGTAATGACTGAAAACAAATGAGAAAAATAACTGATTTCAGAGAGCCCTAGATGGCTTTTACTGTCTTCTGTTTAGTCCAAAATGTGCCAAATCACTGTTCAATTATAATCAAAAATCAAATACTCACATCTACAAAGCTAAAACCAGCCAATGACAGGCATTTGAGTTAATCAAACAAAAAAATAAGGTCAGAATTATCCAAATATTCACTGTTTGTCCATACAAACTCTTTGATTTGGCGACTTTATCAGGTCCAGACACACTTTTTCCTTCAGACTTGCCTTAAATATTGATGGCATATTTAACAAAGTGTTAGAATCATTTCTTAGATTTTGGTCTATGATAGCATCTCTGGCCCTGAAAACACCATCTACTGTAGGATGCAGCGCTAAGACTTATTACACAAGTTTAGACTGGCAGCTGTACAACAAACCTACCCAGTTAAAACAGCGACTCAGCAAAAGCACAAATTATTTAAAAAAATGCTGGACATCTATTAAAAGACAAACCATCAAACCCTCCCTTTGAAATGAATTCTGATTGGCTAATTGTCGCTGATAAAATAAAAACGGTGCATCACATTAACGAACATTTTGTCTCTTTCTGTTGATTCTCCCCCTCAGTATCTGTAAGTCAACCATCTACTTCAGGACAGCCTTCTTTCTCGTTCGCAGGTTTTAGATGTTTTCCATTTCCAACACACCTGATTTCTCTCCAGCTTGTTGTCAAGTCCTGCCCAATCGTATTGACCAAGGACAGCGGCCCTTGAGGATCGACTTTGGGCAAGTCATAGCACTTTCAATCTGCGACCTTGCAAACCAGAAAGTTCCCTCGGGACTCAACCTTGATCTGCTATCAGCCAATCTCCATTTTGCCCCGCCTCTCCAATCTTTTTGAGAAGCTGATCAACAAACAGCTAATAGACCATCTGGAGAATTACAGTTCTTTAAGCCATTGCCGCCCAGCTTTAGATACGGCATAGCTGCACCTCTGCCACACTCAAGATTACATATATCACTGTATGTGCAACTGACAACAAAGAAAATGCAATGATGGTTTTGTTGACCTGGCAGAGGTTTTATATTCTATAGATTCTGCTGGAAAGTAACGGTCCATTGGTCTATCGGTCAAATGTATAACTTGGTTTAGCAGTCATTGAAGGTGAAACATTAACATTAATTGTCATATCCATCTCTATGCAGATGATACACCGTTTCTCTTAAAACTGCTGTCTACACTGCAAATGAGTATCATTCTGATCTTTATTTAAGGTTGAACACATAAAAAACTAAATGTATGATAATAACAGTGCTCAATTAAGATTCCCTCTGGACTCTTATAAGTATCTTGGCATTTGGCTTGACTGCTCACTCTTATCTGAAACAGATTAGTACTCTACTCTTAATAGTGAGATATCTGTACTATAAAAAAAGTCCTTACTAACAATTTCTGCTAAAGTTCTCAGTTGAGTGTTTTTTTTACTGAGCATTATAAGAATTTTCTATTCCATCAAAGTCCAAACTGGTGATCTTCAGCAAAACTTGGTCTGCATCGGAGGATAGAAGGACAAAATATGTTCTGAAACAGATGACTGATGTCTAATTTATTCACAAAGCTGCCCACCAAGTTGTCTTGGTGAGCGATAATGACGATCAGAGACCTCTGATCGGAGCTGTCACAATAATGGTGGGATATTATAAGGACGAATATTTGCTGGGAGGGAGCAATTGCATGACTTTAATTATTGGACATAAAAAATCACTGTTTCCCCTCCTCCTCCAGTCACACAGGAAGCAGATATGAGGAACTGTAGTTAATGAAGAGTACAGCCAAGGTAGCAGCATTTTCAGGTCTGATCTAGATAAGGGAAAATCATTGGCGGCATTAAAATAGCTTTGTTCAGTGCAGACTGGCAGCTCCACAACCCAAGGAGAGGGTGAAATCTGTGGGTGGATCTGACAGGAGACAGGACGCATGTATTTCCTTTCTGGTATGTAGCATAAATAATGGGTAGAGTTGATGCAGACAGCTAAAAAGGATACTTATGTTCCCCTATCCTGATGGACTCATAGATATACTCGTTACTTCTTGCCTTCAAACAAAAATAGTCTTGTTTGGAGTGACTCTTAGACCTCGTTTGATAAAGTTGTGATTCAAATCAAACGCTTCAGCCTGTTACAAACAGCGCCTGTCCTTCATTTACAAGCTTCTAAAGCTCTCCACACGATCTCCGTCCTCTCAGAAACACCTGCCTTTGATGATCCTTAACATCCTCAAGGGCCCTCATAGGTCTCTGATCTGAGGTTGCACCAGCACAACCAGTCCCCACCCCCCGCCCAGCCTCTGAGAGCAGCCCTGGCTGCAAGCGCTAACGGTGAGCTACGACTTCGGAGGAAGTTTGAGCGTGTGAGATGAGAGAAATATGGGAGAAGAAACACAGGGATAAGGTAAAACCCTGGCCCATGCTGCACTCTGACGCACCTGTGTTGATGGCATCTGAGATTTGTCAATGATCGACATCCTACGCCTAACCTCTCATGAATTTCTGTGTTGCCTGGCAACTCTACCAACCTCTCAGTCTTAGTCCTGTTCATTTTTTGAATTATATTTCTCCTTTTTCTGTCTCAATTTTGTTTTCGATGTTTACATATATATTTTTTTTTTTGGGAGAGGGAACCTCGGCATAGCATTTCCCATAAGCTTTCACATGGCGATGGTGGGAGGAAAGCCGTGGACAGTGACAAAACCTGTAGACAGCGTACGCTTCTTTAAGCAGCCACACATTTCCCTCATGTGCACACAACAAACACATTAACAAACATGTGACAGTCAACAGTGGAAGCTGGATTTTCTAGCCTGGAGCAGTTATTTTTTCCTACCAGCACGGTCAAACATGTGCAGCACAATGTTTGCTGTATCTCAGAGTCCAGATACAAATCTTTAAGCTGCTTTAAACAAACAATCTCACACGTTTATAGTGGCTGACAAGCCAGTCTAACAGAAAACTATCAGCCATCTCAGTACTTTCCCCTCATCTCTACAGACCTGTGAGGTCTGTGTTTTCATTATTCCAGTCCCCAAATTCTGTATTCTAGCCCATATTTTCACCAGTGGCGCTTCACTCTCAGCTCAGCATGAAAAATCTGACACAAATGGCAGAGAAACTAAAGTACTGAGCAGCTGAAGTGTTAGAAGGGAGCACATTTTGGACTGTGTAATGTGGCAGGAAACACCAAATGCATGTGATCCTTGGGAAAGTGCTTCCCACTGCGACTGAACATTTCTGCACAAGACGACACTGTCAGGGAACACGGAGCACCTGCTCGGGGTGGATGGGTGGATTTGAAGAATGATCAAATGATTTTCAGTCATCTAGAACTGTGTTTTTTCCTGAAATGCCCATTCTTAGAGGTGGGACCTGGGGTTTTCATCTATCCACCCACTTCGGGAAGAAGTAAGGTTGCAGAACAACAAAATAGATGGAATCAGACTTTTATCTCTGCTAGACTAAACTTCATTACCACTAGATGGGTAATGTGTCTTTTAGATGTGTATTTTTATGGCTTCAGATCATCAACCATGCAGCTTATGCAACAGAATTCACTGGTTGTTGCATCTGTTTTTACTCTTTAAAGGGATAACGTGTAATATTTGGCCATTAGGGGAGATAAACTCTCCATGGGTCACACAGCACTGTCGCAAAATGAAACAGTCTCTATACAGTATGTAACGGAGGGTTCCTCCTGAGCTGGCTCCATGTTTTTAGTGAGGCACATACAATTGGGTTTTGTGTGAGTGACTTGAGGGAGTAAAGCTTCATTTCATTAAATGACCATTTCAGATCTTGTGTTTCTCATTTACATGGCTTTCTGCACTTCTAAAGAAAAAGTCTTAACACAAAAAGCTCTTTGGGAAAATAAATCATCTGTGATTTAATAAAAGTTCACACCCGTCAACTCAGCTTGACTGACAGTCCCGTACCGTGCGCACGCCACATCTGCTGAAAATTAAACTGGACACTTTTTGAACATTCAGGACAGAATAAACAGAAATACAATACAAACAGAGACAATGTTGTCTTATGAAATATTTCATCTAATGAACTTAAATTCATCTTCAAGAAACGACTCATCAGTGCTGAGCTGATGGTTGGCCAATAGGCTGCCCTGTGTCATGATTACTTCATGTCAGCATTTATCGTGTTATTAAACACAATATTGTCGCTTTCCATTAAAGATCATGTCTGAGGTGTATCAGCAGATCACCAAACAAAAAGGTTATTTGATTTATCAAATGGATCATCCTACAGCCATCCTGTAGATGTAAGAATCTTCATACAGTACACGAGGAGGATAAAGTGGTCACCACAGTGACAAGGCGTCTCCAAAATCAGCATGAGTGTTAATATTTAAAAAAATGTAAAATTATGCACTCCTCAGATACATCTTTTTGTATTGATGCGTATATTTTAACAGCCCTGATTAAAATGTAACTACTTAAAATGAGTTTTTAATGTGATTTAACACTTTTATAATGTTGGGAAATTAATGCAAAATAATCGCAATAATCATAAATTCAACTTTTATTGGACTTAAGAAAATCTGCCATTGTGACATCTCTAGTGTGAGATGCATTAAACAGAAGATAAAAATGAAAACAGGATCCAGTAGATATATTGTGTTCTTCAAAATGAATGAAAAAACTTTGTTTTTATCTTAACTTCATTATTATTCACACGAACCCAAACATTTACACCAATTTGCAGTTTTTCTTTCCTCTCCTGGAAGCATCAGCCAGCACAGGCGCACACATTGATCCAGGTGCGACCCTCTCCAGGCAACGCGCCAGCCGGTCGGGCAGGCTGCCAACGTACAAGACAGAGGCTCCGCTGTGGCGTTAATGTCAGGTGTCCTGCTGTGCGAGCCAGCATGCATCTCGCTGCTAAACACTCATCGACACACACTTAACCACACTTATGTCCACAGCAGGCAGGGTTGAATGAGCAGGAAGGAGGAAAGGAACTTGCAGAAACCCAGAAAGTACGGGGGAATTCGGATTCATCCAACTTCTCTAGAAGTAAAAGCCTAAAAGTCTCTCTAGTTATCGGCTATGTAATTGTTTGCTGATTAAATATTTACATCCCCCCCAAAGGGTTGATTAACCTTTCATGGATTCTTATTATTTGACATATTTTTAATATCATGTAGGTTCATGAAGCTCAGAAACTGCAGATGAATACGGACATTTTTGATAAGGGAAGAAAGACAGACTGAGAACAGCCAGCCTCAGCAGCGACAGCATATCCGCTCCGTTCCCAAGGAAACCAGTGAAAGTATTCACTCAGAACAATGGCAGCATGCAATTTGACTTTTACTGTATCTGTCTGCATGTGAACGCTGCGTCACTCCAGACCCACTGCAATTAAACCCATACATACTGCATGTGTGAGGTGTGTTTACCTGTGATGGGCTGGAGAAGCCCAGGTTGCGGCAGCCGTTGCAAGGAGTAAAAGCCTCCCAGAATCCAGTGGGGCCGCAAGTCTTTTCTGCCTCCTCGTCCTCCGCGGCAGGAGCGAGCGGTGGGGTCGGCCGCTGTCAGCACAAATATCAGAATACCATCACCACACAGACACCTCCCCAAGTTACTGTGGAGGTTAGTAAAGAATGAATGAATGAATGAATGAATGAATGAATGAATGAATGAATGAATGAATGAATGAAACGTTTGTTTCGTTACATAAAAACCTCGTACTGAAATCAGTACAACTGAGAAATCAGTTGGCCGATTGTGTAGGTGGAAGGTCGTCCTTAAAATAATTCATACCCTCCCATTGGAGAAGGAAATGAAATTGAATGAAATGATAAATAAAAATTCAGTAAAAAATTATGACATTGTTTTTGAATTGTAATTTAAAAGAAACAATTTTAAAAAATAAGCAAAAAATGTGTTTGTTATTTTTCCAACTCAAGTGAATTAAAAAACATTATATTCTACCAAATTATGATTCAGAATTTTTTGAGTGAAGTTCAGTTTTTCTTT
>JBBDHI010000025.1:17630030-17642500 GCA_037177115.1 Craterocephalus stercusmuscarum
ATATATACTTTTTACTTCCATTACAACAGTGGTTCGACAACTTTCTCTCCAAGCCCCTGTTTCATCAACAACACCACCAAGCCCTGATCCTGCTACTTCCTTAACCAGCATAAAAACTGTTCAGTGGCAGAAGGAAAGATCCTCCTCTGCTATGGAGGCGCTGAACCAGGAAACACTACAACATAAACTATTCCTAAAGTAATCAGTAACCTTATCTTTCTGTTCAGGATGAGACGTCCATAAGTGTTTGGCTTCATACTGGTCAGATGCTGATATTTTTAGACCTACGACACACTGAGGTCTCTCTTCATCACCCACCACTGACCGCTGTGTTAGTATACCATCATTTCAGAGTATCACTACTCTTACTCGAGTACAGTTCTTGGCCTCCTACCCACCTCAGGTGTAACAGGATCTCACTCTGTCTGGCTCTGAGCCCGAACCCTGTCGATACCTAAACCTGTCTGTGTAACGCCGGCAAACACACACTTTGTGTCAACTCACCCCCAGAGACCACTTTATTGATCCCCTCCCATGTAACTGAAACAGATAATTCTCACACCCAATGCTGTGAAGCTGATGCTTCCAACAGCTCTGATTACACAAAACAGGCCCTCTTGACTGGTTGAACATGTCATGCACGCCTTGATGCATCAGCGTCGCCCAGACTCACAACAGACTCGGAAGGATGCGATGTAGGTCTCGGGCATATTAGGAAGACATGTGTAATGTGGAACAAGCCGCGCTGTTGACACCCATAACAGCATCTGTGTCTGTGTAAGCACACCTCCGATGAGCATAAATAAGCCCCAGCAGCAGCGCCAGCTATTCCTGGATGCTGCCGCTGCTGCTGCTGATGATGATGATGATGATGAAGCAGAGAGATGCTGCTGCCGAGCAGACCCACAGATCACCCTGCTGAAACCCTATTCACACTGTGGAGTAAATGAGGTAATGCTGCTCTCCCATTCTGACACCAGCACGAGTACCGTGACATCATCACACAGGGCGGCGCGGGATTGGCCGGTTGTCAGACAGGTCAGCTTCCACCAGAGCCAATGGGGCTCGGGGATCAGATGACGAGTCCCAAAAGTAAGAAGACGTCATCCTCTTCCAGGCATTTCCTGTCAGCGGTGATGCTAACACCACTGAGGGCGACGCGCAGTCATGTACAAAAACACACACACACACACAACGTAAGAGCAGCAGGACACCAAAGGGGATGACAGATAACCAAAGTTTCTGCTTTAACATCATTTTAACCTGCGAAGGACGAAGCCTGATAGTAATCTGTGACATTCCTCAGCAGCTACAAACCCGTCCAGCAGCATGCTGATGAGATTTTTTTTTTAACTCTTCCTCATCTGTGACCTGTAGAACAAATCTCCTTTCCTAATCTGCATCGCCATCTGAGTTAAACATGCACACCGCCATCATAAACTCAGCTTTTAGAAGAGACCGTTTTAAATTCTGTCTGATGTTTGTTTTAAGCCGTAACCCCGGGGGAAAACAGGGGAGCATGGAGAGTCCCATGTGGGATGGTGGAATAGAATAAATCATGCATGCAAAGCTGCAAAGAGCAAAATGCTGCCCACAACAGTGCAACATAAAAGAGATAAATGACTTATCGGAGCTTTAAATACTAACAGATAAAGTGATCAAAAATCTCATGGATGAATAACATCTTTCGGTAGTAGTGCTAATGTTATAAATCAATGATAAATGAGCATTTTTTCTGTCACTTCTTATTATATTAACTTATACTTTGTTTGTTTTGATGTATTTATCAGTTTTGCATCACATTCTTGGGGACCTTATTTTCACCATTTACATGAACCACTTTTGTTTCTCTCTTATTTTGGATGTTTTGATAGTTAAACTTTTAGTTTGTGCCTCTTGGATCATCATCTCTGAACAATTTTGCATCTTTTTGCTTGGTTTTTATTTGTCCCATTTGTTGCCATTGTCTCCCTGTTTTCACATTTCTACTTACAGCATGTCTCTATGTAGTGTCTAAGTATAAAATTCAAGTATATCTGACTGTAATACATTCCAGTTTACTGATCTACCTTTGAACATAGTGGTAGAGAGACCAAATAGACCTGTACACACATGCCCTTGCCAACACTAACCCTGTCAGCCTCACGTCAGTTTATTTTGCATTTTGAGTGTTTAATCACCTCTACGTGATTAGATTTCTGACGTACTAAGTATTTTTACAAGCAAACATTACCCGAGGAAGGATTTGCCTGAGTAAGAAAGCAGAGATTGTAAAAAAAAAAAAAAAAAAAAATCTGACTCAACGACTGGGCTGGTTCAACCTGCCTTCGCAAGTCTCGAGGGATTAGCCGTTCACCAGCTAGCCTGATGCTAACATATTAGCGGTTCAATAAGGACTCAAAATACAGCTGACAGTCCGTTGGACAGTGTGTGTGTGTGGGTTAACTCCTAAAACCACAACACGTCTCTGTTTATGACCAGTTAAATTCGCCCCTACAATTAGATAAATAATTTGTTTAAAGCCAGCTAACAGCTGACAGCTGAGACTCCTTGTCTCCCCAAACCCTGTCCGCTAACCCCGGTACAAACCTGGAGAGATGCTTCAGGATCTGCTTCTTGATGAGCCCAGCCATGGCCAAGCTAATCCGATACCCGAAGCGCCGCCGGCTGTGAGCTCTCCGGCTAGCCTGACCGCTAGCTTTTCCCACGCGAGCTATAAACAAACAGCTCAAATTCTCAGCCCCGTGTCAAGTCTCCATAGTAGCGGCGCTCCCGCTTTATTCTCGGAGGGATGAGGGAGGCGAATGACGGCATTTCAGACGCCCCGGTGACAGCCAGGCTCGGAGACAAAGCATGCCGCTTTAGGCCATCACGTCACATAAACTGATGGAGCTCCAAGTCGATGCAGATCTCCGCAATATCACTCGCAGTACACCTGGACAGCGCGTCGGAGGAGCGGCGTATGATGTCACGGCGTCTGGGCGGAGTCTTGTGCTGCATTCACGGACCGTAGAGAAATTCTGGACATTTACGCTCTGTTGACAGTTGTAATTTATCAAACATTTTCTCTCGTTAATCGTTTAATACATTTAGAGTGTTCGTCAACTTTCAGCTATAACCGTATCACGAATTTATAATTCAATATTTACTCTACTTATCACCCAGGGTCAGCTAGGAAGACACTAAGCAGCACAGATGGAAGGAATGGATACATTACTGAATGTCAGCAGGGAGCCATGGACGCAGGAGACTTGTAAATACTAATAAAAACACAAGAGGAGTCTGAAATAATCTAGAGGACAACAAAATATTTTTTGTCCTTTTTTTTAATGACTATGAGACTTAAAACAACAACAAAAAACTCGAAAGAGGCAAGGGCAAAAAAGTAAAAGTAAAACTACCCATAACCTATATAAAGAAATTCTAGAGATTAAAACCGAAACAAAAGTACTGTTGTCTTTTCATAAATGTGACGGAGAGGCTTATGGAGCCCATGTAATACACATTAAGACGTCCCTTTACTGCCATCTAGCGTCGAAACAAGGGATAATTTTTGCACAAAAAAAATCATGTTTGTGAAGTTAAGTGAAAGTCAACATATGTGTTAAAACTTACAAAAATTTCCTGTAATTGTACATTTACAAACTAGATCATATTAAAACCAATATAAATCAAGTAAAAGTTTATTTCTAAAGCACATTTACAAACAAACTCAGTGCTGAACAGCATGTTTTTACAAAAATAAATACATTTTCTTAAATCATCATAATTAATAAAAACTGAAACAAAAAAAATAGATTAGTTAAACACGAAAAGTGTCTTAAGATGATCAGGGCAAATAGTTCTGTGAAAAAAAGCAGACTCACTCAACCAACCAAACCTCAATTTCCAAGAGTTTAGAGTTTATTTTGGTCCAAAATTAAAAGCAATGCAAGGCAAGGCAAGTTTATTTGTATAGCACATTTTCAGGTTCAAGACAATTCAAAGTGCTTTACATGGGTGCATCAAAGTAAAGCAATTAACCAAAAAAAGAGTAGGCTGAAGCTATAGATACGATTGCCCTTCATTAGATCACACATAAACAAAAAACTTTTACATAGGTCAATTGCAACCAAATCTGATGAAGAAGTGACATTAAGATTGATAGCAGAACCTATCCAAGGTATCCCAATTTAGGCTACTTGGTCAAACTAAAAGTTATTTATATATTTTTCAGTTGCACTGAGTTTGTTATTCAAATTTACATAGGCCTATAGAACTTCACGTGTCCGTGAGTAGCCTAATTGGAATATAGGGCAAATTAAAACTAAAATGCACTGAAAGACAGTGGATTTTTCTTATTTTACTTTTTTTTAATTGATAGGCCGACATTACTCAAGGAAACCGATTCATTCATTTCGTACATTGAACGCATCTCTGTTCATCTGCTTGCAACCATAATTTTAGTGCCATAAAAAATTACTCGTTTAGGCTTTAATTCTCCAAAGTTTTTGTACTTCGGAGATTTCATTTCTAAGTTTTTATGCATGGAAAAGTTGAGCGTTAACCAAGAATCTCTAGGGGAAGAAGTGTAATAATCTGATGTGTCTGCAGAGCTAAGAATGGGCTGCAGCTGCCACGTATGAAAGGAGGAGCAAGCTGGAGGGAGGAAGGGGCCCCTCCCCGAGCTGAACACTGCACAAAGTATACATCAGCACAGAACATCAAGTTTAAACTTGTGTTAGAGTAATAACACACGTGTTACAGACGCTTTTATGTCAGTACATGCAGGTAGGAAGAGTTTAAACAAAGCTGTTTGGATATGTGCCATCTTTATATTGCATCTTCAGAAGTGGTGATTAGGCTACTTCCGTCATTAAAAAGTTGGTTATGAAGATGGGAATTAAATCTAACATTAGATTTAATGGGGGGAAACATTAATATGCTAGAACTGACTTCTATAAATGATGATGGGATGATTCAACCTTATATTTTGAGATGTGATAACATGCACGATTGCAGCTGTCAGATTCTGATACAAGAATATAAAACCTTCATTTTAAAACTGTAAATGCTGTACAAGTCATTCATTGTTTCCTGGTTGGTTATGTCATTTAACAAGACCCATGCAGAGCCCAACTCCAACATGGGACAGCCCCCATCCGCATACCTCAACGCAAAAAAGCCCTGTGGAAAGACACGACGCGCTCACTGATACGCTGTTGGTCCGGTCAACGGGGCTGAACTGGAAACATTCTCCATCCACGACTACAGTCAGCAGCACTCACTCTCTCTATCACACATACACACACTCCAAGCTCCTGACAATGACTGCAAAAAACCGGCAGAAGAACAGCGAGAAGCCCGCTGCGCCAAGTCCGGATGATGCGTCGAAGAAAAGCCAAAAGAGTAGCAGTACTAACGGGGTGAGTGGCCCCGGGCCTCAGGGGCCGCGCTCAGGTAGCTGCCTTGGGCTCCTCGTCACCACCGTGTTTTATGTTGCTTTAATAGGCGCTGCAGGGTTCGCTGCTTTTCATTTACAACAAGTAGTGGAAGAGATCCGCCAAACCAACGCGAAGCAAGCGGAGAGCGCGCGGCAGAGCGCGGAGCTGAGCAGCAAAATGGAGAGTGTGCTTCAACAGGTCGGTGGAAAACCGGTGAATCAATGGGACGAGTGGAGATAATGCACTTTGAATGTTTACAAACCTTTACATGTTTTTCATGAAGTTTTGCGCAGCATGACGTTTGTTGGACAAGAGTTTGTGTTCAGGTTTAAAGTTATTTCTGTGTAGATAGAAGGTAAACTTGAGTGAGGGATGTGCAGGACTCCAGAGGGAAAATTATGTTCAAGACTCTTTTTTTCTTTGGTATGAGAACAATCCGTGGCTGATTATAAGGCTGCACATAAGGATGACATGACAATGTCAGTCACTTCAGTTTCAGGTAGAGAGAGTACCCCATAGGAACATGCTGTACTACAACCCTGCACTTAGAAAAGTTGCAATCATTTCAAATCTTAAATAGAAACATAATCATTTATAAACATGATCTTTAAAATTTGATGGTATCAACAAAAGTCAAACCAGTTTAGACTGTGTTGCATCATTTCTTTTACTGGATTATCTTTGTGGTTGTTTTGTTGGATGGCAAAGTTTTAAGTTACATTCATGAATGAGGTGACAATAATGGAAACCCCTGTTCCTCCTGCAGGCGTGCAGTTGTTCCTCCAGTTTTTCCATAAAGAAAATCTCCACTTGGGATGTTCTTTTTATTAGTCAAGACACCGTTTAAATGAAAGTGGTTTTTAAGCTTTACTCAACTTTTCCAGTCATTTTTTATGTCATTATGTTGGGATTAGAAAACATTTTTTTTATTTTGTGCAGTCAATAATCATTTCCTGTAATGATCTTCCTGTAGGCCTACAGTTCAATGTGCATTTGCAGTCATTATCAATTATCTTTTAAGCTCCAACATGTTTCTCAAATTCTTCCTGGTCCTCCAGTTTTAGGTCAAGTTGTTGGACAAGAGTTCACCTCGTAAACACAATACTTTAATCTTGAAAAATAAAACACTTATGGCCATTGACCGTTTACATGATAGTTCTAATTAATCTTTAATTAGGAATTAAAGTTAATGACACTTTGTGGGGCAATAAAGAATTATCTTTAAACAAATGAAAAAATGACAATGTAAACACTTAATTCCTAATGAAAATGTTCATTCCGAATTAAACTTAACTCCAAACAAAGAGGCTGGGTTATTCCATTTTTAGTTGTGAATCAGACAATTCCTGTCTATCATGTAAACCTCCATTCCGCTTCAAGTTCGTTCCAGTGTTCTGCTCATGCTCTTTCCCTCATCCTGTCGCCATGACGACCATAAACAGCGCTTCCGTCTGCTCAGGTGAAAGTGACGTAGCATGCTAACGGCTAGCTGCTGCTTCACAACTAGAATCCACATCAAGAAAAAATTGTTCTTGTTACGAAGTTTTTTATGTTGTTGACGAAAAGAAGCAAAGCAGGAAGAGGAGTTTTGAACTTCCGGTAGACATACAATACTCACTTCCCCCATCCAACCAATCAGAACCCTTTCCGACTCCTGGTTGTAAAGTGTAATAAAGAAAACGTGTTTTACATGTAAACCTTAATTCGGAATTAATATTCCTATGTAAACCCAAAGGAGACGATTTTGATTCTGAATTATTTAATTCTGAATTATTCATTTCTAATTAAAAAACATCACGTAACCGGAGCCTGATGTGGTTTATTGTGGGTGCAAACACTACAAAATAATCTGAACTGAATCAGTATTAAGTATAAACCGATTCGTATCAGATAGATCATGATAAGGTGCTTATTGTTTCCCTGTTTTTTGCAGGTGGAGTCTCTGAGGAGCAATGTGGACGGGTTGGAGTCATCACTGGGCATCACGCGGGTGGAGCTGGAGGCAGCTGTCAGTAGGGTAAAGAGGGGTGAGGTGGAGACCAGGAGAGTGGAGGAGACTCTCCAGAAGCTCCAGAACGACCTACTCAGGGACCTCTCAGAGGGGATCAAGGAGGTGAAGGAAGCTCGAGAGAGAGATTTCTCCTCTCTGGAGAAAACGGTGGAGGAGCGCTTGGCTGAGGTGAGCCAGTCCGTCGCAGCCAGCGTGGCCGAGTTCACCGAAGCTCAGGGCGCAGCGCAGAACCAGCTGGCTGATCTCAAAGCCCGCCTGGGCGACGTGGAAGACCCCGTGCTCATCAAGCAGGAGCTGTCCGCCATCGTCAGCGTTGTGGCTGAAATCAAAACAGCCAAACAGGCGGCCGATGAGACGGCCGATTCCCTCAGAGAGCAGATCAGCACCGTGAGGGGGGAGCTCCAAACCCGCAACCAAGAGGTGGCCTCGCTGTCCCAGGAGGTGGAGACGGTCAGGTCAGTGGTGCACGAGACCACCGGGAGTCTGAAGCAGACTATATCTGCGGCAGAGGCTGGAGTTCAGGGTCTGAAGGACCAAACTGCCGCCCTGCAGAGCAGCGTGGCGCAGGTGACTGAAGCTGTGCGCAGCGTGGAGGAGAAGGCGGACGCAGCGCAGAGAAAGTCCGAGGAGCTTGAAACCAGAGTTAAAACCTCAGAGGAGAGCGGAGATTCACTATCAGCATCACTGTCAGACATCACCAGCAAAGTTGAAAGCTTGTTTGCGAAATACGATACACATGAGAGCAGGCTGGTTGCGCAGGGAGATGCAGTGGAGAGGGCAAGAAGTGACCTGAGGCAGGAGCTGGAGGCAGTAAAGAGCAGTGTGGAGGAGCTGCAGGCCAGCAGGGCTCAGGAAGGAACGGAGTCCAGCTTGGATCAGCTGGTGGCGGACTTGGAGAGGAGGCTGGCTGCTTTGGAGGACAGCAGCAGCAGGACGAAGCCCGAGCAGCTGGAGGGGCTGATGAGCGTGGTAGATGGACTGGAGAGGAAAGCAGCCCAGCTGGAAGGCCACGATCAGGCCATCTCTGCGCTTCAGGAAGCTCTGCAGGAGACCACGCAGAAACTTTCTGTCCTATCTGAAGGCAAGAAGGAGGAGGCGGGTCCTTAGAAACCTCATCACCTCAGGATACCAAACATCTAGCAACAGGGACGGAAATGAATCAAAACGGGTGATGATTCCCCATTTTTCCCATTTTCATGAAGAAGTACTTCTCAAACTTGATGTTATGTTGCACACTTTGGTAGAAAAGAAGAGGAAGGAGGAGGGACAGAGCTGAACTGCTGATCTGTGAATTCAAACCTACACCCATTCTGCACTGTAGTTTCATTTTCTGATGTTTTTATTCTTTTTTTTAGACTTAAAGTGTTTGTGCCAAGGCTGTTTTTAAAATATCCTGTCATGAGAAAAAAGCTCTTCTTTGTTTACTCACTAAATGTTGTTACTGTCTTTTCTTTCTTTTATTTTAGAAGAATAAAAACAATCTTGTTGACTTGAAGCGTGGCGAATCATTTTGGGTGTAAACCAGATCAAATTATTTCTTTCTGTGGCTCAGCTGCCTTTGCAGTTACATCATGAGTGATAGATTGATGGTGAGGGTGGAGATGAATATGTCTGGATGTACTGAGCAGCAACACAGTTCACACACACTGTTCCACATTATTCTGCATGTAGGATTTCAGTAGTTCAAGTTCAAGTAATTATATTGTCCCCAAAGGGAAACTTGGTATACAGACAGGCCTTACAGACATATAACATGGACACAAACAAAAACACCCACAAACATACATCAAACATAAAACCATCAAACCTGACATCCGTTAAAATCACCACTAAGAAAGCAAGAACCTATAAAACCAACAAAAAAGGATCTTTTATACGTAAAATATCCAGAATAAAAACCCCAAAGGAAGTAAAAAGTCTACAAATATGATCATTCAGTAAAATCCCAGAAGAAAAATCACCTGCAGCTGTTTAAAAAGTCTACAGCACGGGGAACAGATGACTTTTTAGTTTGTTTTTACTCTTGTGGTTCAAAGTGGATGGGTCTGGTCCCCCGCGATACATCTAACTTTCCTCCCTGCTGGACTGTGAGAGTTTGCTGGCCATCTACACCACGCTGCTTAACTTGTTTGAGTATTTGGATCCAACATTTCCAAACCACAGAATAAAGGAAAACATTAAAACAAATTCAATAAAAGACTTGTTAAAAAAGATTGAATGTTAAAAACCTGCAGCTTTCTCAGGAATAGAAGCACTGATGACTCCTTTTTGTGACTGCCTCCACATTAGCATCAAATTTAATGTCTAAAACCACACCGAGATATTTATATTGTTCCACCTGTCATTTATTCTGGGTGAGAGGACTTCAGGAGGAAATCAATCATGTCTTTAGCTTTATAGCACTGAGGTGCATCATGGAAATACTTTCCTTCCTCATCCCAGACATTGATTTCTCGTTTTGCACTTTCTCCCTCGAGTACTGACTTGTACAGTGGGGAGAGGAGGATGGTGTTGTGGTCGGAGGGGGGGTTTGGGAGAGGCCTTGTATGCATCTTTGATGGAGCCGAAACACAAGTCTGGAATCTTGTTTTTCCTGGTTGGGCATGGCACATAATGATACAAGTTTAAACACCTTTTCATTTTGCAGTTAATGAAATCTCCCATCAATAAGAAAGAGCCACCATGTTTTCTGCTTTTTGTATGTTTGTCTTGGGGTGAATGTATACAACACTCACAAACATATAAGGAAATCCCTTTGTAAGTAAAATGGACGAAGAGAGACAACAGCAGCTTTAGGACTTCCAGGTTATCTGATTATACCAGAGAAGGACTCTTTGTTAACATGGAACTGGAAAAATGACATTTTTTAGAAAAAGTATCCCTCACTACTTACTTAAAAAATGAAACGGCTGTACATTTTCAGCTCTTTGCAACATCAAATAATTTCTGACAGCATAATGTCATTCATAGATCATTCTGTCTGTTGAACGCTGCAAAGAGAAGCCATCCATCATGTACAGGTACTACTCGGAAAATTAGAATCTCCTGAAAAAGTGCTGCATTTCTGCAACTTCACTTCAAAGATTAAATGGACACATATAGACAAATAGAATGTTAATCAATATATTTCAGCTTTTATTTATTTGTTTGCAGCTTCAGAAAACCTTCAGATTGAAAAACTCAGAAAATTAGAATATTGCTGGAAATCAATAAAAATGGATTTTAAATACAAAAATGTCACACCTCTGAACGTAAACTCTTGCATCTTAGGGTTCTTATTCAGGTTCAGGTTCTTATAAACATCTTAGGACATAAAATGTTTCACCTTTTATGTTGAATTGCCTGAATAAAACAACTTTTCCAGCATATTCTCATTTTCCGAGTTGTACCTGTACTTTGCAGCAATGCTTGGCTCTTTCACTTTCACATCACAAATATGAGCTGAATTTTTCCGCAGGTGTTCTGCAGAAACGTGCTTCCCTGTGCAACACCTGTTTGAGCACTTCACCGGAACATGCCAGTCCTCTGCGTGTTCAAGGAGGCCGCATTTGGATACGCGGGCTATTTTAAGTGATGCAGGGGACCGTCAGAGTCGTGAAACGGGAAATTCAGGTTCTTATAAAACATCAAACAAGTTGCAGAGTTTGCATCAATCACAGGCAGAAGATTTAATCTAATTAGTTTAAAAAAGGTTTATTTCAGTAAAGATTTCAGCAGTAGTATGACTGGTGATCAGAACGTCGATCCTCATGTGGGTCTTTGCGTCTCTTCCATATTGGACATATCAGCTATTTCACTAACCTGCTTAGATGTAACACTTAAATCTCCCTCCACTGCAGTGAGGTTTGATAAAGTCTGCCGGAGCTCAGCGATCTCCTGCTCCCTCACCATCAGATCTTCCGCTAATCGTCCGATCCGAAGAGTCAGATCGGACAGTCGAGGCTCGAACGCCCCGAAGTCTCTCCTGATAGACGCCACCTTCGGTTTGAGGTCACTGGCGAAGGTCACCGTCCTGATGAGCCGCGCCCGGCCGCTCTCCAGCTCCCGCAAACGCTCAGAGATCTGCGCGTCGGCGCTGCTGAGCTCCGGGATGCGTCTGCCCAGCCGCTCTATGGCCTGAGCGTTGCGTTCGGAGGCGGCTCGGAGATTGGAGACGCGGTCGATGCTGCCGGCCAGCACGTCTCCGATGTGTCTGACCATGCTGCGCTCCACCTGACTGGTCTTGTCCTCCAGTTCGCCCACCTGCGCCAGCAGAGACCCCAACTCCGAGTGCAGGCCATCCATCCGGCGCACGTCTGTCCTCACGGCCGCCACCTTAGTGGACACAGGAGGAGAAACAGCGTCCACAATCAGGAAAATTAAACTACATTCATTATACTAGGCTTTCATCAATACAGATACCAGTATCCGTACCAATACCACTCTGAAGTACTTGTACTCATTAAAATCGATCAATACCAGGAACTGTTCCCAATTTATTACGCGCAATGTTTATTTTCACTTAAAATTTTGGTTATTTTGTCTTTTTTTATTTATTTCTCCATCGTTTGCAGAGAAGTAAGTAAAACCTGCATTTTTTTGGTGTGGTGGAACTATTGGTAGGCTATCGGTACTCGGCATCGAGTACTCAAGTATCGGTATTGTATCGATTTGGAAAAAAGCGGTATTGTTACATCCCCAAATTAAACTTTAAAAAAAGAAAAAATATATAATTTATTATGGCTTACAATAAAAATTCTGTGCAATCAGGCTGTAAATAAGCGAGTTTGAATCATTTGAAAGTATTAAAAAAGTAGATCTTACAACTGAGCTGTGATAGACGATGCTTTGGTGATTTGAGCATCACTCCATTAAAACTTCATTCTCTATAAAGGAGCTGAGACTGGACAATCTGTCCTGACTTAAAAACATCTCTCAAACTGCTCCTGCTCTCATACTAAAGTTTTACATCATTAAAAGATAATTTTTATTGTTTATTATTGTTTTACTATTATTTATTTTTCATAATGTAAAGTGTCCTTGGGTGTCTAGAAAGG
>JBBDHI010000025.1:17889522-17899635 GCA_037177115.1 Craterocephalus stercusmuscarum
AGATATATGTATATCTCCTTCTACGTTGTACGTAGAAGGAGAGATACAATCATGACATTTCATCCACTGAGATCTGCCGAGCAAATAGATACAGCATCTATTTCTTCTCAACTTCTTAGACTGAACTGTTAAATTGTATAAACTTGTATCCAGGCAGTATTACCAGAACATTTAGCAATGTGATGTAGCTCGATTAACAAGCCAGGTTGGCGGTGGTGAAGTCATCAGTGGTCTTAATTTGAGCGTGAAAGTTGGAAGTGGTCAGGAGGCTGTTTTCCCCCTCAACCACTGATGTGAATGCCATCATTATGTCGCGTATTGCATCTCAGACTGGTAGTTTGTGTGGGGCTCTCTACGTCCAGTGCCGATGTCCCTGTATGGTTGTTCCGCAGGCAGAGACTGCAGTGTTGTTATTTACATTCCACACATGTCAAAGGAATAAATAGACACCTACTTTACTACGCAGATATTTTAAGAAAAATGCACATGTTTGTTCGTGTCCTGCTCGAATACAATGCACGATTGTTGTTAAAGTAACCATTTAACTGGCTAGGGCCCTCTTCCTAAGAGAAAAATTATAGAAGTTTAAATGTAAGAGTGAGAGAGGGTTACTATTATACTAATTCTATTAGGAGACATCTTTGTTTGAAGTTTGTGGAATATTTTGGAGACAGTTAAGGGGGAAATAAAAGGGATGATTTGTTCCTATACCTCCAGCTGCTGCTTTACATAAACTGTTATTACTCTGCAACTTGGGTATATTTTTAGTTGTTCATGGGGACAAAAAGAGAAAAGTGATTGGTAGGGGCCGGCACTTATATACAAGCCTCAAACTAAATATGTCTCGATGAGCTTTTAGTGTTTCGGATATCCGGAGTTTGCAGTTGTGTCAGCGTGGTGTTGTTATTTTAACCTAGAAATGACTTTGCTTCAGATGTCTTCAGGAGTGGAGCACTGGCGACCGCAGCGCAGCCAGCGAACCAGAGTGGGCAGACACATCTGTCAATCAGCGGCTTCCGGAGGTTGTTGTCTTAGACCTCGTTTTCTTAAGTGCATGCTTTCCAAGACTTAGTTTCTTTTTGGAGTACACTCTCGGAAGCTAATTGCAAGGGAGGAACAATCATGAAGGGATTTTGGGCTTTTGACTGCACACACTGACATGGCATAAGCCACACAAATAAATAATAATAAAAAAAGTTAATTTAAGAGCTGAATTTGATTTATTTTTATTATCAAAGTTATTTGGGTGAGTTTAGAAATAGCTGAGGTATGTTAGAGCATCTCCTTTGGCTTGTGACCCCTTTTAATGAAGCCAAGTCAACATGTAACCCCCCCTCATCAAAAGTTATGCCTTCATGTCGTAGATAGAAAAGATTCCAGTGTGAATGACTTATTGTCAAGTTGTTTTATGGAGAATTGAAATAACTTAGAGTTAGGTTTGAATTACGATGTGAAGCATCAGTGTTTTGTTTTCAAGGCTTTTTACATGCAAAACTGGATACACACACAAATACCCATATAATCGTTATTATCATTTTAAGTGTCAATTATGCATTTGTTGCTGTTGAAAAGTTAGAAATCTGTATTTTTGTGTTTTTTTGAGCAACTGAGCAGTTTTTAGGATCCTCAGAAAAACCATGAGGGAAAAAATCAGCAAAAAAGGTTAAAACGTGTTTTTATTTCTCATCTTAAACATATTTTAAGAGTAAAAAATGAGGATTTGATTTTTAAAAAATGGTTTAAAAAAATCCAGGTCCAAGCACTCAGAGTGGTTAAAAGTTAAAAGGCCTTCCATAGAAATGGCCTAGAGTGATTTATAATTACACCGGCGCCTATCGGCTGATGCCTTCTTCAGCATGTAGAGTATATTTTAAGAGTAGTTCTCATTCTTGTTGTCAAAACATGTGAAATAAGCATGAAACTTTGTGCTGAATGATGTCTCCACATATAAAACCTGTTAGGAAGCTGAGCTCGGAGCACAGGGTCAGGGCGTCGCTGCAAAGAAGGGGTAATGGTCCTGACAGTGGCAGCTTGGCAATGCTGGGGCATGACCCCCTCGACCTCCTGATCCACAACCAGAACTTTAACCAGGTATGGCCTAGGGTTATGCAGTATGATTATACGTGCTGACAAGATGATAAAGCTATAAACAGCATCAAAGGCCCGGCAATAAGTCAGGCTGCCAGTTCTGCGCCGTGACACCATTGAAAATAGCATCTGCAGGGCAGCATTGTTTCCTGCACTCCAGTGTGGCACTTGAAGGGCGCCCTGGGACCGGTCTCATTAGGGCAACCTTTTAACAAGCAGGTCAGAGGGAAAAGGATACAAGTACATGAAACCTCTGTGACTTGTGCATCATCATGCCTGCGATGCAATGATGTCATTGCTGCTTCATTTGTTGATAGATCAGCCATCTTAGACTCTCCCATGTGCATTCCCAGCAAAGTATCCTGCTTCCCAACACATATTCTTCTTCATGGCCAGTAAGTGTGCTCACTGTGCACTTTGTAAGGTTTAGCAACTCCACTTCACCCCACGTGCCTTGTACTGCTGATGAAACTTTGGATCTTTTCCAGGATTGTAAAAGATATCCCCTGTGATAAAATTAGCAAGAGAAGAAACTCTGTGTGATCTGAAGCTAAAGTGATTTTACATCATCACCTTAATTTTGATTTTCCACTGTGATTCACCACCTGCAATGCAGTGGATGACACAGTTTTCAGCTGAACATCTGGTCAGCTCTCTTATTTTTAGGAGCCTCTGTGTGTTTAACACTCAGTCGAGGATTTGGCTCATATGCCTAACAGAGAATTAACAAAAAAAAGAAATGTTTTTGTTTCCAAAGAAGTTTGAATCAAAGTGTCATTGATCAAAGTGTCCCAATGCTGCAATGCAGTGTGTTGCCTTCCCTCAGACAGACAGGGTGTCCTAACATCTGTTTGACACCAGAGGGCGACGTCCACATGTGGAAGTGGTGGGACACAGGAAACTTCATGCTGGTTGCACATTTCTTCTTCAGAACACTTTGATTTATTACCTACACACGCTCAGCTTGTTTACAGACCCCAACTTACAAGTAAAGATAAATACATAACAAACTCAGTGTAAATGAAAATTAACAAGAGACATACAAATAATTCTAAAGGTACATCACTGCAGAGTTTCCCACCTTAAATCATGATCAAATCCATTCATTCGTTCACACAGCTCCCCTTCTTCTTCAACAACTCAATGCAACCGGCTCTTTCTGCAGACACCTGCCTAAAGGCCTGCTGATAAGCATCCTCTCTAGGCTGCAAGTTTTTTTCAGAGAAAGGACAGACCTCCTGAAGCCAACAGATGAAATAAAATCAAACCTTGTTTTTTCAGGTCCAGCACTAAACTGAGTGCCAACGCAGGGAAAGTTCACCTGTTTCCAAGCATCTCTTCACATGTCAGTCATTTCTCTGTGTGTTGGGAGGAGGGACGCAGCTTGCTGCTGATTTTTCTGGATCTTTTTTGAATGTCATTTGTTATTAGTTGCTCTCCAGGACAGGCAGCATGCCAGAAGCTTTGATCAACTCCTTGTGGGCTTAGATTTCATCCAGCAGGGGCCGTGACAAAAATAAACGATCCGATCTTTGTTGTGCTGGCAGGATGACAGCAGCTCCGTCCAAGATGACTCACTCTCTCAGCAGTCTGCCATTCCTGACGCTCTCCTCCACCCGTCAGCCAAATTGCCTTGATCCTCTGCTCGCTGCCGCCTCTCGGCCACCCTCATGGTCAGTCGCAGCGGCGGACGCATCCTCAGGGCAAGCGGCATGGTTTTCATCCACCAGGGGTGAGAACGTGCAAAGCAGCGAGCAAATGTGCTGAGGGGATTCCTCACATTCTTCTGCCCGGTCCTGGTGGCCTGGTTTGGTGTTGGGTTCCTGGGAGAGAGGGAAGAGGAGCCGGGGAATCGGCAGCCGACTCAGCAGCTGACACCCTCTCTGATCTCTATCTCTTCCTACAGCCATAAACCAAACTGTCTGAGTTTTCAGCGTGGCAGCCACATAAACATGTCTTTCCTCATGGCCTCAGTTAGCTCCACCAGCTTTTTGCCTGGATCACTTTGTTATGGTGACGTTAGTGACCAAACTCGCAAGATGTCCGGCGTGGAATCTGAAAATTACAACATAAAAACTTAACTATGATGCAATGAACTGAAAGTTCAGTCAGACAGATGGGTACCATGCAATGTAGAACTCTGTGTAACACATATAACCACCAGTTACCTAAAGCCAGTTCTTAGTATTTCATGCGAAGAGTTTCATGAATCACCCTGCGCTCGCACTCTGCAGGGTAACATGGCTCCCGTGTAAAGCTCACAAAACTGTTTGATCACAGCTTGTTTAGCAGACTTTCGCATCTTTCAGCTCTCTTGGGATGACGGCGTGATTAATGAGCTTAAAAAAAGATCAATGGTCATCATGTGGAGCGCTCTGCTGTACGTCACGCCATGCCTGAGCATTTTCCCCTCCATATCCATGGTGACTTCATAGCCTACACAAGAATGAGCCTTTTATTTGCATTTTGTAACGCAGACAAAATGGTGTAAACAAACTATCACTACCAGGATGAAAAATGTGAAAAAAATAAAACAAAATTAAAAAATGTTGATTCCTTTGATTCAAAGAGAATCACATTTTAAGAAATTGGCTAAAGGTGTTGAACGTCAACAAATGCTGTTCTGTGCTTCACAGGTTGACCAACGATTCTGCACTTCCTCAGCACATTAGCCATAATGAGACAAGAATTTGGATTAAAAGCATGATTAGAATAGAAAGGTTTCATGTAGAAAATCAGAAGATTTTGATCAGAGTATAGTAGGAGTAGGTTAAGCCAACTCTTTCTTCTCACATGTAAAGCTCTCCACAACCAAGTTCCATTGTAGATCACAGATCTCATAGTTTTCATATGTTAACACTTTGCTCTCTCAGACTGCAGGTCTACCGGTGGCTCATATAGTCTCTAAGAGTCGACTGGGAGGCTGGCAGCTAGCTGTTAGCTAGCTGTTAGCTAGCTCTGCCTCTCTGTCCATTTTTTGATCTATGTAGCGTTACTAGTTGTGACCAGATATGACGCACTGCCAATATAGCGGTGGTAAGAAACGCCCACCGAGCTTCCGAACGGCTCTTCGCAACGCTTTGGATGATGTCTATTATTTGTCTATTATTTTTACAGTCAGTGGTTCACCCTTTCTGTCGTTTCCAGCCCAAACCTGTCGAGGCAGATGGCTGCCCCCCCTGACCTGGGTTCTGCTGGAGGGTTTCCTTCCTGTTTTTCTCCCCACAGTCACCTGAAGCAGCTCAAAAGGGGATTACTGGATTTCGGTTTCCTTACATAGGCTATTTGTTATTAATTGGCTTGTATATATGAATGTATGACAAATAAAGTTAATATAATTAAAGCCACACGGCTGACATTACATGTGGAGTAACGATCATTTTACCCTACATTCAGAATAGGCCTATGGGTTTCCATGCACAGTGATCGGAACAACAATCAGCACGCCCCCTTCTAGATTCTAACTATTATCCAAGCCCGATTAGATCAGAACGTTCCGGTTGGTACGTTTACATGAAGCATTTTTATTTCGATCAGGCTAATCAGAATACTTGCATCCACATACTGTAAATGTGGCTTGAAGCAAAACAGTTTAGCATGTTCAGCTAGAGGCTTCTTCAGCTCTGATTTAGAGAAAAACAAACATAGGCATCATCAAAATTTCACTTTGGGGTTGTCAAATTTCTTCTTTTTTTAAAATCTTTTAAATCTTATTGATAAAAACTCTTACACTTATATCTTCTTACCTCTGTCTGCTGGTAGCTTATGGCGCGCTTAAACCTTTACATATCAGGAAAAAACCTCTTCCTCTGGAAAGATAAAGTCATGTTACCAGGTTGTGCAGCCTCTCTCCTTCCACCTGCCGTACATTGTGTTGAGCGATCCAGTCACAGCGGCTGTACGCCAACTCAGGCACATTTCTGCATCACTTGGATTGAGGTCAGGTCTAATCGCTGGCCAGTGGTCTGTATTTATTTGTGGTACTTTGTCTTTGATGACTCAAAGAGTCATATTCATTTAGTCTATAAAGTTTCTAAAATAAAGGACCTACTGCTGTGTCCAAACACTGCATCCTTTAAGATGCAGGAGCCGTGGAGCGAGGGGAGGGTGTGATGAAATAAAACTTCCTGGTGAGTCTGAAGGTTTGTCAGTGGTCTTGTTAATCAGGGGGCAGGCATTGACCTTCTTCAACAAAGTCTATGTAATAGGTAAGTTAAAAAAGTAAATATTTTAATCATTATGCACCACATTGAGGAGGTTGATCTGAATTGAGGGAACGGGTCATGTGAGGGCACTGTGTTTGGGTGTAGTGTAGTGTGTCGAATGTGTAATCATGACCATGTGTATTGAGACGTCTGTATATTAAAGGCTAATGCAGTGTAAGAATTTTATACTGACCAGGTAGATATTGAATAAAGTGTGGGGCTATAAAGGCATTGGCATTTTCTGTGAGAAAAATAATGTAACATTTTGTCAAAGATTAATTTTGACTTTCTGTTCTGTGTTTGTCCCTTTTGAAAAGCAAAGACATGATAAATACTGCTTATGTAAAACAAAAAAGAAATTTTGGTCATTATGCAGAACTGATGTGAGCTTCCATGCATGTCCTGCACTAAGCAAGATAAAAATTTTATTTTTTTTCTGTAATTTGTCGGTGAGTTTAATTGCAAGAATTGCAAATGTGAGCAAAATTGTGAAGAAAGTGAGGGAGTTGAAACCTTTACTGGGAAACCGGTGTGAAACCCATGAGGAGGGAGAGTCACGCACACACTTTGTCTGCAGTTTTGCAAATCCAAAATTAGCTGGCTTGAGTTTGTATTCTGATAAATCAGCTTTAGTGTTTCATACATGAAAACTGGATAAAATAAAAGGAATATTTTGTCTTTGGAGGTGACACCCCTCAATGACACCCCAAAAAGCAATAAACAGCCCTGCTGATAAATGACTGATTCAATCAGCCTTAATCTGAAATAAAATCACTATATTTTAAGCACTGTTGATTTTTTTCTTTGGTTTCATTACATTATTTTGAGAATATTCCATCACAGGAATTATTGGTAATAATTCTGACCAGAATGAATTGACTCTATTCAAGAATATGCTTTCATCTCTTTGCCTGCTGCTGTATCCCTTGGTAAAAGTCATCAAAACAAACTTATGACTGGGATGGGTCGTTACTGTTTTGTCTTTAAATACTTTACTGACTTGAGCATAAAAATTGCTGTGTCATTGGCAGGGATTTGTAACAGCCTGTAAAGTCACCTCTGCCTGCCTTCTTTTCCCCTTAGTCACTCTTTGCCCAATTTAGCAGCAGGCACATCTTTCTCTGCAAGGTGCACAAGCTGTACCCTTGAAAAGGTATTTTTACTGGGAATGCTCCCCTGTGACAGGCTGTTCTTTGTTTTCCCTCTGCAGCTCAAAGTTTGATAAAATCATAAAGGCAGAAGCAGGTTCAGTATATTATATAGAGTAAGGTTTACTACTAGTGCATGTCAGTTTCAGGTTCCCACAGGATTTACTGTTTGTAAGTGTGTCACAATTTTACAAAGCAGCCAAAAAAAAAAAAAAACCCAGTGCAGTTTTTAGCTGTTGAATTATACATAGCAAGCTCCTCTCAGGGAGGTACCACTGCTGTTTTACCAGCCTCTGCTTCCTTTGATCCATCATTGGTTTGCAACACGACCATCTGAAGTTTTAGTTGAACAAGGGAACAAATTAAGGCCTGAAAATGAAAGAAAATAATTAAATATGGGATCTGATGAATCCCATACAGGCTGATTATGACTCCGTCATTTATTAAGGTTCTAAAGGAAACACTTATAATCAACTTTATCATCTTTAATGATCGTCTTATTTGATCTGGCCCCATTATCAGCTCCTAATGTTAATTTCTTGAAGACTTTATACCCTGATATCATCTGCCTGATGATTTTAACTGACACAGACTGCTGCAATCATAAAATCGTAACCTGTGTCTTTATGTGAACGTTGCGTAGCTCTGGAGTCCTCACACTGTTGGACTGATAATCATTGCCCATCCCTGCCAGTGATTCTGACTTCATGCCAGCGAAATCCCCCCTCCATCTGCGGGTCACCCCAGCTGTTGTTTCAATGCCGTCTTTTAAACCCATCGTTAATAAAACAGTGATTGAAAGAGCTTTGCATCCTCCTGTATCCTGTTACGTACACTTTGGTAATATGCACAAAAGCAGTTTGTAAGGCAATCCCCTCTGGTCTGCTCTTCTGATTGATGTGTGTGTGTGTGTGTGTGTGCGTGCGTGCGTGTGTGTGTGTGTGTGTGTGTGTATGTGCTAAATAGATCCCTTAATTGCAGAAAAGACAGCTGAGCTTACAGCAAACGGTGCACGATTTTTCACTAGCTTGAACTTCGAGTTTTAGTATTTTGTACAGTTCAGCTCTATTATATCCAGTCAAGTTGAGCGTACAGAAGAAATCAATTTGCTGTTATGTGGGCAGCTTTCAAACTACATACTAAAAAGGCAACATGCACCAGGACATACTCTTTGACATCTCCTAGGGGGTAATTAAAGGAGGCTTTCAATCATAAAGTTATCTTTTATCAATAGTTTTGCCCTATTAGGTATTAGAATATCTGTCACTTGATTTGATTGAAATCATCGTTTAGTCAAACTTGACAGAATCCATCATGGCTGCCAGCAGTGCATGAAATGCAACTCAGGGAGTAAATAATTACTTATTAATCATATTTTCTTTCACTAAAACAAAATATATAAACTTTTAAACAATTTCAGACTTGTTTCTTATCATTTTCATGACAAAAAAATTTATTAACTATGTTTGTATAGTTATTTAGAGAGCCTAGAAATGTATTTATACCACAAGATACGTTGCCAGATTAGAGTTACAAAATGCAGAAATGAGCTGATGTGTATTAGTGCATGTTTCACCACACCAAACTGGAATATGTATAGATTAAACAATGAGGAGCACTGCATTGTGGTGTTTTAGACGTATTGTGCATTAAAACCACGTAATGCTCAGAGTTGTTTCATCCGCTTATACCATGGTCCCACAGACTAAACATTTTAAGACAAATGTTTATTTACTTTACTAAACTCTAAATATATGCTAAATATGTTTGAGTATAGGAACTATTATATGCTAGCATTGATGTATTTTTTATGCTAACCAGCCGTTAGGAGAAATGGCGAGAGTCCTGGAGTGGTCGCGACCACTTTCACAGACTGGCTGCAGCCACAACTATAAAAGGATGTCGGCGCTGCTGTCTGTGACAGGAGAGAAGGCAATGAGATGCCCTTCATTTATTGACAGACGAAAGACGAAAGTGCATGTTACACTCAGAGAATAATCAACTATCAAAATAAATAATCAAATGTTAGTGTATTAACCATTTTCACTGTTTCTTTACCCTAATAAGGCAATATATCTTGAAAGATACAATTCATAAAATCCAAAATAAAGAAGATAATAAAAAAATAACCATGAGAATTTTTTATTTGGGTCTTAAACATAAGAATAATAACATTAAATCATTTTTCACTAGGTGTGTTGGGGCAGGGACACATTGAAAAGCAGCAGGAGGCTGGTCTAAAAGGGATGGATTTGGTGATCCCCGCTTCACACAGAAGCTTAAATCATTATTTGATCAATTTGTTCATCAACTTAGTCATTCTGTATGGTTTTTCACAGATTTCAGAAACATGTCAACCAAAAGAAAAGATGAGAAAACATAACACATCTTTGCCCAGAGGAATCCTGGCATTGTTTTTTTTACGCTTATTAATGTAGTCGCAGCCGATAAACTAAAGTCTATTTCTCTGCTAAACATTACTATTTTGTCGCACATTTCATTGTAAGTGTTGGGGTGAACGTGCTATCTACAACTATAAATGACTTGTACTGATATAACCAGCCATGGACTAGGATTTATAGCTTTCTAAAACCATTAAAGGAGCTATACCCAATATCACGTCCGGCTAGTTTAGCTAGCGATAGCAGCTAGTTTTTTAGCTTTAGCATGAC
>JBBDHI010000025.1:17909391-17920750 GCA_037177115.1 Craterocephalus stercusmuscarum
CTACTACTACTAATAATAATAATAATAATAATAATAATAATAATAATAATAATAATTTCGTTAAAATTCATGAAATAAAGCAGAAGTTTGATCTTAGATTCAGTTAATATTTACCTGGGACAAGCTCAGTTTTTGACAAGCTGGGGCTGTTAAGAATTTTACTATGAAAGGCCTCACCGGAAGCTCTTCTTCCCATTCCGCCCCGTTTCTTTTACGCTGATGTGAAGGTGCAGACCCCCCCTCCTCCTCCTCCCCATCACTCCTATCAGAACTGCTGCTGCTGAAGTGCTGGAACTCTCCACCTCCCATCTCCTACACTTTTGACGAGGGGGGTGCATGCAGCAGTGAAGTCACAGTGATGTCATTTTAGGATGTGAGCGTCAGGAGGCAAGGTGAGCTGGTTTTGCGGTGAGTGGTGTCCCCTCTCCACGGCCAGCGTTGCCTGTAACAGAGGCGCGGAGCGGCGAAAGATGGTCATCGCCACCGGCATCAATTCAAGCTCCGACGCGCTCTGTCCCTCTCCTCCTGCTCAGATCTCGGGCCATGGGGCCTTGATCTGCCTTTATCCCAGAATAAGCCTAGATCGCAACCATGCCAAAGGACAGAAAATCAGAAGAGCTGCATTTTTAGGGCAGGTAACTTTAACCACGTGCCCCAGAGGTGAACCGGATGGCCACTGCGCAAAGGTGCCACAGCAGCATGTCCAGCGGAACCGGGACGCACTGGACGCTGTGGGCAGGTTTCGTACTGTGGATTTCTCTGTGGGGAATCGTTTCATCTTATCCGATTCCGAGCAGGACTAATGCCACTTTGTTGGAAAAAAAGTGGGAGACCCTCTTCTCCCGCTCCTATTTGGGGATAAATGGGGGGAAATCGGAGCTGAACTGGGAGAGTGACTATTTGCAGGGCATCAAAAGAGTGCGGCGACTGTACTGCAACGTGGGCATTGGGTTTCACCTGCAGGTGCTCCCAGACGGCAGGATAAGCGGTGTGCACAATGAGAACCCATACAGTGAGTTGCATCCGGCAAAGCGCCGGACCCAGAGAGAGAGAGAGACTGTGTGTAACTCTGTTTGCGCAGGCTGTGGTAAAAGTTCGAGCTAGTCGAGCTTGTGTTGCATGATATTTAAAAAGCGATGTCTGCATGGTTGAAAGTTCCCGAAAGCAAAAACAGCGCACTGAGCCTCGCATCCGTGCAGTGCGAGGAATCCTCCCAAGCCAAAAACATGACACGAATGCTTGACGCTAACTTATTTTTACCCTGCGTCCCCCTGCAGCAGGACACGCTCATATCCCTCTCAGCAGGCTGTAAACTTCACTCACAATGTTTGACATTCACATGGGCGATTATTGCAAAAGGCTAACTGAGCATCTTCCAAGTCGCAATGCACCTGCAAGGTTACACCCACCACTGCTGCATAGGCCAGTTACGCGACTTTGTCCCGAGGCGCTGCGTGACTCCTGTCTTTGCTTCCCCCACTAACATTATGTCTCGTTCAGGTCTAATAGAGATCTCCACCGTGGACCGAGGGGTGATCAGCTTGTTCGGAGTGAGAGCGGAGCTGTTTGTCGCAATGAACAGCAGAGGAAGGTTATACGGAACGGTACGTTGGTGCGCAACTCCAGCCACACATGCTCGGTGTAAGGCGAGTTCCCAGAGCTGCTGCATCCACGAGTTTATGAGCGCTGTTGTGGTATTAATATGGCCCGATGATAGGAGGGGTTTGACAGGAGAATCCGAGGAACTGACAGGGAGAAGGACTCAAACCCAAATCTCCTGCTGTGTCATGATCTCTGCTGGAAATATCTAGAAATGTAGCAAGTAAAACTGACAGCAGTGGGGAAAAAGGGTAAAACAGAGCGGTGGGAAGTTGCATGAGAGTAAATTTTTTAAAGGAATATGCCTTGAAATCATGCATGACTCGACTGGAATCTGTATGTTTAGTTGATTTCTTGCTTGGTAGAAGTCAAACAGAGAGTGCAGGAGCCATCATTAAAAGCGGTGACAGGACAAACTTAGTCTGCAAAAGTAGGTCAGTTCTGACTGACTGTTTCATGCCTCAAATGCCAAATAAAACGGCAAAGTATCCACAAGGAATTGATTTATTTTTAGCGTTATTCTCAGTTATTCTTGTTGTATCATAAACACCCTGGGAGTAGAAATAATTAGACTTTTTATCAAATTAAATAAAACATTTCTGAAGCTTTAACCCACCTGCTTCAGGTTTGATGTCTGGTGTATAGTTTTGGTTAAGAACTCGGAGATCTGTGATGGAGATAATGGTTGATTCTATTTCAAGAGAAGGAAAAGTTGCTATATGGTTGTACATTTATACGTAAAGGATGCCACAGCTGTTTGTTGGATGCAAAAACTGTGCTTAAACTTAAAAATACTGTTTTCAGTGATTGTGAAGCACCTTTATGTGTTAAGTTTGGCTTCTGTTTAAAAAAGAAGGCTTTACAGCAACATATATACAATATTTGGAAATTTGCAGGTAAAAATTCCACTTTTTACTGCCTTACAATTATCTGACAGCTTATTACTTTACCTGTTGAATTATTAAAATGTTATATATTGATAACAGATTTAGCCTCAATGCCAGCAGCTGTTGTAAAGCAATGTTTATATATCATACATCATAGCTGCATCCATGGTTACAGTGTAATCAGTAGCATCCTAACATCTGCTATTCTGCATAAAGTAGACATTTCTTGTGCTTTGGTTTTGATGGAAACTTGAATTTATGTCTAAACTTTAGAAAAAACCATTACACTCCAATCAGTGATGAGAACCAGTAAACCAGCAGCTACTGGAAGCCAAACACGAGGTTTCCATATTTTCCATACTTTTTCTTCCAGGTTGTGCTTCTTTAACTATTCTATCCCAGTCCGCCCGCCTCCTCTGTGGATTTATGTTAACATCAGTCAGATTTCCCAGAGTTCTCCTGTAAAAGCATGAGGCTGGTGTCTGCATTTCTTTAGCATCAACATACCACCTCCTCCTGTTTCCCTCAAAGCACGCCGTCTAGTCAGGCCCTTCGCCAAAGCAAAGGTCACATGGAAACGACGCATACGTTGTGATGTTCTCGCAGCGACTGCCTTGAGATTTACTGACCCCCCAATCTCTCCCTCTCTCTCTCTCTCTCTCTCTTCCCCCGGCTTCTTTAGAGAGTCTTCAGGGACGAATGCAAGTTCAAGGAGACTATGCTGCCCAACAACTACAACGCCTATGAGTCTTTTGTTTACAAGGGCTTCTACATCGCCCTCAGCAAGCATGGCCGCGTTAAGAGAGGCAACAAGGCGACTACCGCCATGACTGTCACACATTTCCTCCCACGACTATGAGAGAAACTGACAATTACTCAGTAATTTGCACATGTGGATGTTCTTCCAGGTAATATAGAAATGCTAATATGATATACACACCCATGAACTGCAAAGGAAAACACAAATATTTATTGTTATATTTACTGTATATGTATATTTGGATAGCTGTCTTTGTATATGTATGCCATATTGTGCTGCTTATTGTTTTTACGGACGGTTTAGGAGGGGGAAGCCTTCGCCTCTCTCACTTTATCATGGTGCTTGCTGTAACCGAACTACGTGTCACTTTTCTGAGATGGAGGATGAGCTATATTCTGGGCTTTTAAAGAGTGAAATGAATACTTTTTATTACCTCAAAGAACCACGTCACTAGATTAAGGGATGCATGGACTTCAGCTCAAATACCTGCAAGGTTTCTCTTTTCTTTTTTTTGTCTCGAACCTTTAAACACTTGATGGTTCACTGCTTGATTATCGATGTCCTGCAGTGTGGGATTTAAATGCACTACCTTTGCTGCACGATTTAAAGGTGCCTTGGTGTTCCCAATTGTGGCCCCCTTAAACTTGCATGTAAGAGACACCCGGAGGAGTCAGAAATAGGGCTGACACTCCAGAGAGGGCCTCAGAAGAGGGAAGGGGGAGGGGTCGACTATCTCTGGTTTATTTTCTTTTCTGTAATTAGATTGATTAAGTAATAAACAATCTGTGGTTGAGACCAGAGAGTGGTCAGCCATAGAGGATGCCACAAGGCTGTTAGATGAGACTGCGCGAAAGAGCCAGCAAGCAAACAGGGTGGAAAACTTATTTATCCCAGCATGGAGCAACTTTTTTTTCGTTCGTAGCTGGACTTGCTTCTGCACAAGCATCTACAGAGCGGATAGAGCGCACAATAGAAATGCTCCTACATCTTTGAAAGAGCCCCAACAGTAAAGCTGTTTTTTGAAATGCAAAGCTTTAGCTGCAGTGTACTAAGATTATGAAACTAATGGGGAGGAAAATGTAAATAGCTGCAAATTTAAAAGAAGAAATCAGGATCTTAGTGCATAAAAAGAAAGAAGAAGCTGAAGCTGCACGATGAACAACCAGTCATGGCACACCTAAATGTTTTGGTCAAAACTGCCCCCCTCCCGGGTATTTGTTTCCTCAGTTTGTCTCTGGCTTGCTGTGTTTGCATACAGGTGCCATAGGACTTCTCCCTGCAGCTGCACTGCAGTGGCAGGGAGGTTTTGGGAGCCGGAGACAAAAGGTTTCAAATGCAATTATGGACAAGTCAATTATGCACCCTGAAGGACTAGAGGACAATGCAGTTAGACTGGATACACGGAATAGCATTTCCTTCCTTCATGTCTGTATTTCTGTTGATTTAAAGCTTAAATTTAAACATCTGGGAGAGAAAACTGTGGGTTTGTTAACCAAGCTGAAGTAGAGCGAGCTTGGTGTGTACAAATATCTTGTCACATTTTCCAAAGAAGTTTTTCTTGCCTCATTCTTTGAATTCCCCAGAGTGCATCCGCCTGTCTAGTTTCTGCAGCTGTTGACTTAAAAAAAAAAAAAAAAACCTACAGCCCGCTTCACCGTCAGCCTCCATCCGCTCCTGTGTGAGAGGAAGCAGGACTATTTAAATCCAGGAAAGACGTGTGCGACAGCAGAGCCGGAACGCCGGCTTTGTTGTCCGTCAAAGCCCCTGCAGGAATGTGGACCTGCCAGGATGACAGGCAGCTTCCCACATACCTGAACTCTATCACCCATCCCTGCCTGTCCGTAACCCCCCACCTTCACCCCCACAACTCACCCGTTGTAAGACAGGGACCTTGGGATTCCAGCTGTAACCCGGGAGCTTCCTCCTCTCATTTCAGCCTTTTTTAGTTCAAGGTCAGAGTCATTGACCAGCCTTTGCCTCAACCTTTGTGACCAGGGTGGTCATTGCATGAAACAGGAATTCAAAGCATCTTTTTGACACATGAGCATCTTAATTTTATCGTTTAAAACAAAAACAAGTAGAAGAAAAAGGAGCAACACCTTCCAGTCTTTTTTTCTAACTGGTGATGGGATATTTTTTAGGGAGGGGACATCTGCAGAGCTGATGCAGAGTATGAGGAGCGGATCCTCGCCTCATTGCTCCTGCTGCACAGCTACCCAGCCCTCTTCAGGATATGGCTCCGTCCTGACCACCTAACACCACACTCAGACACATTATCACAATATATCACACATCCATTCATGACAGTATTCGCCTCACACGTAAATCTCTTGTTGTTCTTATATGTCGGTGCAGAAAATGGAGACAAACATGTAAGTTTTTTTTTAAGTACTATCACTCTTCATTTCCTCTTAGAGCTGTGAGAATTTAATCCATGTTTAAAGGTGTGGAAGTGAAGCATTAAGCTCTACTGTCACCCACCTCCCCATCACCATGTCAGCAGTAGCACCTTAATGAGGACGTTTTGATGCTAAACTCAACTAAATCACGGATGGATGCTTAAAAGAGGGAAAGTTTTTGTCCAAAGCAAAACGCTCACCTTTCAGCTTTGACCAAAAAATTTAAGAAATATATTAAAAAAGAGAGAGAATAAAAAATGTGATTTATTTGCAGATTCTTTTCTTTTCACAGCTTATAATCGGTCAAATTTTCAAGTCAAGGTGAGGAATATTTCTTTATATGTTGAATGTATGTAAGCACGCCCGAACCCTGAGCTTCACTTTGGGTGTGTGCTTCTTATTTCTTTTATTTTTGGGAGTGAACCTCCACTCTATTCCTCTCCTCTGTTCTCATATACCTCACCTTCTGCCTTAGTTTCAGTTTGCTGATGAAGAAAAATGTAAATGAAGAAAAATCAACCTTTAGTTATTTGTTTCTGAAAACAGACAATGCTTAGTAAAGTTTGTTCCTTTTATTTTTGTACGTATGTGCTGTGCACAGCAGTCTACTGTATTCCTGAGATACCAATAAAAGTTTGTTTTGTTTTTTTAAAACTGTCTGCTTGTAATTGTTTTGTTTTTTTCTCCCAGCGTGATAGTTTAACTCTCAAGTCGTCCCATTCACATGCTGGTAGGGTAGATGTTTATAAATTCTGCTTCTCAAAATTAAATGTTCCCTAAGATTGGGAACCGCTGGTTTTATTCTTCATGGGTTATCACTTTTCCACAAGATAATCTTAAACAATTTTATTAAATATGCTGTAAAAAAAAAACATTGAAGTGCTTTAAATATTTAAAATACCATGAAGTCATTCCTATAGTATTTGATTAGGTGATGAAGTTCTCCTCCACTATCAGTTATTTTCATTAAATTAATTTTGAGACAAACAAAACAACAACATCGCTTAACTTCCAGCATCCGTTGACAGTTTGTGGATGTCTAGAATCAAACCTGCAAACCGCTGCGTGAGCGCGTGTCTCCATCTGCTGGCGAAAATGCGTAAAGTTTAAATTGTGCAGGTGCGTAAAAGTAGAAAACCGGATCAACTTAGAAAGAGACATCCAGTGCGATATGAACAGTTTAGGAAAATACTTCATTAGAGTTTACACAATTATCATTTATATAAGTTTACAAAGAACTCCATCCAGAGTTTGATTAAAAAACTTTAGAGGTTTCATGTTTAGCTATATGTTTGCACAGCCTGCTGTCTTTTACAAGATGATTCTTCATGAAAATAAAGTGTCGAAATCTTGAATGCTCCACTAAATGTTTCAGTGACAACTTGTATTTAAACAGTCTTCTTCATCGACCTGTAATTCTTACATAATAAAACCAAGATAACACCCAGGACAAGACAGGTTATAGACGCACTGACTGTTAGGTGTTCAGATGGAGTTATCATTGCATAAATATTCTTAAATGTCCGACATCAGTCAAATATCAATGTTGCATTAACTTTTTCTATTGATATTTTTCAATAAACTTGAATATCTCCAACTTTTTGTGAGTTATAAACACTTTCTGAGTCCAAACTTAGAGTTGAACCAACGGATTATTAAGAAACAGGTTAAGGTGGATGAGTCAGGACGTGAAGCCAAAAATATAAGTCCTCCTGTCTGACCAACAGCATCAGTATAAACAGACAGAGGTGGAAGTGGCCCTTCCGCTGCTGAAACCCGCACATCTGCTTTGGGGGCGAGTTTTTTTCTGCTTTTTTTACCCAAAGGATGTGAGCAGGAGTGGCACTCGGGGCTTTAAATAGGAACTGTCACCAAACTCTGGCACAACGAGAGCATCACAAAGCTTCCAGCAGCTCGCATTGGAAACCACCAGTTTGATGCAGAATGGATCTCAACAGGCGCCCGAGGATAAGAGACACCGTGCTGGCTCTCTTACTCACTGTCTTGCAGGGGTTTCCCATCGGAGAGACGGCCCCGAACCCGTCACCCCTGGTCGGATCCAACTGGGGGAACCCGAGGAGATACATTCATCTGCAGACATCCACAGACCTCAACACCTTTTATTTGGAGATCAGATTAGATGGCGCTGTGCGCAAAAGTACAGCCAGAACGTCATATAGTAAGATTTTTATTATCATTTTAGCTCTGATATACCTATAAATCTTGTATTTTTTAAGGTTATGAAGTCTGTTTTTAATCATTTGACGCTAAATTTCCTCTCTCTTTTCCCCCTGCAGGTGTTATTTTATTAAAAGCTGAAACAAGGGAGCGCGTCGCCATCCTGGGCGTGAAAAGCAGCCGCTACCTGTGTATGGATCTGGAGGGCAACCCGTTCACCTCGGTAAGAGACCAATTACTCCACCTTCAACATTACTTTTACAGACTGAATTAATCTCCCCGGCAAAAACTTTTGCGTTTGTTTTGCTCCCTATTTGGTTTTACGCAGCGTAGTTACGCACGGTTGCTTTTCAGTAGTAGCCTATCAGATGTCAGAAAACCAATATTTAGTTTTACCTTTTATTTTATACCGTTTGGTTTCTCAGCTCGAGTTTTTAATACGTTCAGCTTTAATCAGTCCACAACATTGCCGGAGTTTTTTTTTTTTGCACAAGTCACCGTCGTCAAAAATATACTGTTTAAATATACTGTCCAAATTATTATTTGGAATTAGTATTGGAGTTAATTTACTAAACTTATTTCTGTTGATGGTAAACCATTTGATACATGATTTTATCTAATGTTTTTACAAAGGCTTTGAATATAGATGAGAAAATGACAAACCAAAATGCACATCCTTTCGAAGCTCGGATACCGGAGAGATTTTTTTTCTATTACATCCAGTTTTTTTCTATTACATCCAGTTTTTTATATAACTATTTAGGGCTATCTATATGATGATTAAATTATTATACAAATAGGATTTTTATTATGCTGAAACCAGTGCTTAATTTCTCCCCTTTAGCCCACGTGCCTCAGGGACGACTGCTTGTTCAACCACAAGCTTCTGGAGAACAACCGGGACGTGTACTACTCCATCCGGACCGGCATCCTATTCAACCTGGAGGGGTCCCGGCAGGTGTACTCAGCGGGTCAGAACCTGCCGCAGACCTCCCTCTTCCTGCCCAAAAGGAACACGGTGCCGCTGGAGCGCCTCCTGCTACACAGGGAGAAGAGGAACCAAGTGGTGGACCCCTCAGACCCGCACAGAGTCATGTGGATGACTGAGGAGGGCTCCGACTCCCGGGCTTTGCCGGAGGACGATGCCGAGGTGGAGGCCGAGGTGGAGGCAGAGGTGGAGCCCGGGGACGACGGGCGCAACGTGTCTCGTGAGACGCCTCTTGCACCTTCTACGCACGACCCCTGGAACGTACACTCGTCTAAACAGGCCAGCCCCCGGAGCACCGGGACCATGGGTTGATGCGGGAGCCCCACTTATCATTTAAGCTTAGTAGTAGTGCAATCGACTTGTTGCTTCATTTCCACAATGACCTAAGAATATAAAACCTATAGTTTAGTCACGACTTATCCAGAAAAACAGTGTGTTTGTACACTGAATGTACAGTATTTAACTTGCCCCGTTTGCACAGCTCCCACGCTAAAGCTAAAAGCTGCCTGTGACTTTCCCACCAATTTTAGGGCATTTTAAGAAATGAATGTGTTCAGCTTAAATTTAAAGGCCAGGATAAACTATCCAAATCAGTTTCTGCACCTTTAGTTTGCATCCCGTGAATTGGGTTCCTTTAAACAAGGATGCAGTTGCTTAATATAGAAAAAATGGGGGGGGGAAGAACCCATTATATGCACACTTTCTTTTGTTATGGTCTCTTCTGATTAAGGTTTTTACAGCTGGTCTGACACACCCACTGTTCTCCCAAAACAGAAGCCTAATGTAGCCTAAATGCGGAGGACTAGGGGGCCTACTGGTGTGAAACTAGGCAAACATAAACATATACTTCATTAGTAGAGTTAGGATTTAGCGTAGCCTTTATCTTCTAGTCTTTAATATGTTTGTTGTGTGTGAAATAGCAATGCAAGAAATGTCCATTTTACATCTGCAGTATTTTCTCCCACCAGTAACATGATCTGATTCATGACTTGAAGGATAAACAGCATTTCCAGAACAGTAACCTTGATATTAAATCTGAAGTCTTGCTACGCAAACATCAGGTGCTGGGCACCACCAGCAAACACAAAAACCAGTCCAAACGAGTATTTATTTATTTAAATCCAATCCTTTATTGTTATTTATGGTATTTATGAGGATTCTTTACATTTACATTGTACAGACACAAACATATAGGTTTTTCTTTGAATGTATGAGCTGGAGTTGTGGAAGGAGTGTTGCTTGAATAAAAGGAACTTGTTTCAATGTTATTTGTGGATTCATGCCTGAACTGTGTGATAAGGTAAAGATATTTTTTTAGAAGAGGCTCTGAGTGAGCGAACAGGTAAGCATGTTCCAGCTTATTTAGCTTAACTAACATTAAAATGGTCAATAGTCTCTTGATGGAAAAACTTATTTTTAAGGAAATAGTCTCAGCCACTGTTACCAAGCGATGAGAAATGGCCACAAACCTAAAAACAGTAACGGCTCATAAACATTGTATTTAAAAGTGCATAAAAGTAATAATCTGAGACTGCAGGAGGAATTTTAAAACTTTTCCACACAAGAAGAGAAAACGCTTTTAAGCTCCCAAAAGGATTCTACAGCAGAGAGCATCTGATGGTTTCATAAAACAGTCTACTATATTATGCATTATATGTGCGGTCTTCTGTCACTGGAGGCGAAACAAACAACTTTTTTCTTACTGAAAGGACAATCCCAAACCAGGAAAGGTTATTCTTTCATTTAAGTGCAGGCAGCAGGAACCCAAGATGTGAGACATCCCATCTTAAGTCAGTAAACATCCATTTCTGCATTTTGGGTTCGTTTCCTGCAAACATGTCTAAGGTTGAGACACCATGGTCACTTTTTCAGACCAGTTCAGACTCAAACCCTCTTCTTCCACCACGTCTACGTACAGTCTGCAGAATGTGTGGCTTTGCATTGTCATTTAGAAAAAAGGTTTGTTTCGATGTAAACATGAAATCTTTAAGCCAACGTATGTTGCTCTACTATCTCAAAGTTCTTGTCTACATCAATGCTGCCATCACAGAAGTGGAAATGAGCTTTGCCCAAACCACCCCAGAACCTGGATTTGTAACTGGTACCAGTATGGTTCCAGTTATTAGTCCAGAGCACAAAGCATCACTTTATTCCATATAAAAGAAGACTGGTCGATCAGAGTGCTGTAAATGATTGTGATGGTCCATCCCAGATGCCTCCGAGCCCCGCTAACATGCAGCTTACTTTTTCACACATTTCAAGTGGCTTTTATAGATGTGACTGTGTGGTAGAGCTTTGCTTTCCCTCAGTAAACCCTCCCCCGTGTGCGAATATCATGTCGGTGAATCTTGATCATCAAAGGGATCAAAGATCGACTTTATCTTTGATCTTTTAACACTGAAATTCCATAAATAGTTTCACAATAAACATCATGAAGAAACAAATAAGCAAATAACAGTTTCAGTATTTTATAATAGTTGTTTTAAAGAGTTGAATTAGCTTTCCTCATCAAAGATTGAGTATTTGACAGATGCTGCCTTTATACTGA
>JBBDHI010000025.1:18001127-18023164 GCA_037177115.1 Craterocephalus stercusmuscarum
TTGTGTTTGCTTTTTTAATTTTGCATAGTAAATTTTAAATAGTAGGAAGATATTTTTATTACTTATCATTTCTACTCAAATGTTCTAGTGTGGAAAGTTTTGGAGTAAAATAGTTTTGGCGTGGAAGTTAATTTTAGCCCGTTCAGTTTTGTGTAACAAGGTTTTTGGGGAGGCAAAATCTCAAAGGACGAGGATGATGATGATGATGGTCTTTTGAATGGATCTTTGAAAGGAATTGGATTTAAACATCCAGCTCTGTTCATAAATCCTGTCCCGTCTCTAACTGCATGACTTCATGGTAGAAACTTTGCTCCAAACCCTGTTCTGTTTTTGTCTTCTGCCCCCTGGAGGACACATTTTGCAATAACTCCAAGTTTTTTCAGTATAAAAAGGATCAAGTAATGATTTCAGAATTATGACTAAAGAAATGTCTATTATTCAGGTGGCAAGTGTCTTAAAGGTTGAAGCCAATAAATAAAACTGTGGGAGCAGTGGTGTGGGCCCTCCTGGTTTCTCTAACTTATTTAAACTAGTACATGGACGTTCATACAAAACACACTATGTAAACATGTTACTAACTTGTCTTCTTCAGGATGAAGCTAGCTCATTTATTTTAAATTCACCCCTGTAGGATTGTGTTTAGCATTTCAGGGAACAATGAAAACTTCTGTTTTAACTGGGAATGAGAGTCTCACCCAGTCAGCAGTGGTTTAAATCTCTCTAAGTGTCATTACCTTACGTTACCCATATTAGGAGAGACTTGCTGACTGACAGCCTGTATTCGCCTTACTTCCTCTTCCTGCTGCTATACAGCGCCCACTACAACCTGCATTAATCTTTATTTTCAGTGCATGTGACTCTTTTTCATCTTTTAACCTGATGTGCTCTTTGCGTCCGGAGCCCTCGATGGTCTTGGCCCCCCACCTCTGCTCCTGCTCCGATACGTCATTCTGAAACACAAAAATCAGGCAGAGTTAACAGCGAAGGACCCCTCCTTTACATAAATACTCATGCGCAGTCCAGGAAGTGCACCATACCTCAAAGTCAGGGTCCGTCTCCCAGTCGTCCCCTTCTGTAGCCACCTTCATGTTCACATTGTGGCCCACAACAGACTTCCACATCTGGGGAGATAAAACAAGGTTTTGGTTGCATTGTTAATGGTACTTTCAAGTGTTTATAACTAACCTTGTTAAACCCTGCTGTGTACGGGAGCTATTTGTGGATGGTTTCATGACTAAAATAAAAACATAACCACAGTTTCATGCATCATTTACTGAAGTTTAAAAGGAAGTTGTGTCAGCTTGAAACTTCATTTCCCCAAATCTGCACACTCGTCAGTCTTATAGTTAGAAAAGACGACACTATAATACTAAATAAAAAGGATGTAAGGACACACTCATTCTGATAGTTAGTTTTCATTTATTTATCATTTTAAAATGTGTGCAAGTTTAAAAGTGCCCATAACTTATATTTACTCTATATTTTGCTATAATAGTAGCACTAAATACCGTTCAACATTGGCAGAAAAAAACTGGTTAGAAACAACTCAAACTTTATCTGCAGACGTTTTATAACATTACGTTTTCGTACTTAAAAGTATATCACGAATTTTTGTGCCAGAAAAACAATCATTTAGAAACTTTCACGGTTTAGAGCACAGACTGAAAAGTTTACAGCTACTTCCTTAATCAGAGGAAGTTTAACACAGTGACACAAACGCAGAAAGGACAAGTAGAAATAAAAAGTAACTGAGTAAAAAACATTACCTTTCAGGTTTTAGGCTGAATATCCGTGTGTTGGCGCAAATGAGGGCTGGGTTCAACAGGTTGCAACAGCCTGATGAGGGGCAGCAAGTGAACGCGGATTCAGCTCACGTGAACGCGCCACAGCTAACGGGGGGGGCATCATTTTTAGGCGCAACACCCGGAAAACAGCGTCGCTCCTGCTTTGGTTTAAATATAATAAATAAGTATCCCAATAACCAGATGTAGCATTAAGCTGTCCATGGGGGAAAAAAGTCGTGACGCCCTAAAGATGTCAGCTAAATGTTTTTAATGCGATTAATTTGACATTACTTTGGTTTAATAAATAAAATAAATGAATAAAATCGTGCATCCTTTACGTGCACAAAGTCCAAAGTGCATTCTACAAAAATTGTGCCCCAAATATTTTTAAGGTGATAAATTTCCTATTGCTTTTATTTATTTGTGACAATTTAAAAAAAGAAATTAAAATGTAATTTTAGGGGGGAAAAAAAATCGAAATAACATGCACATGAAAAATCAAAACATGCATTAGGGTCCTAGACAAGTTATGCTCCAAATGTTTTAAACATGACGCAATAAAATAATAAAACAATTGTGGGTTTCCGCTGTATTAACTAGTGAGCACAACTTCAATACGGGGAAAATATATTTTATCCGCTTTGGCGCACTTACAACACTAGGGGGCAGACTTGCACAGTTTTGGAGACCAAGATAAAATCCCCCACACCATAACACCAGCAGCAGCAGGAACCACAGCATGATCGGTAGACACAGATTACATATTTCACTTTTATTCTGTCCTTGCACAGCTTTTTAAAAACATGTAACAGAGTCCTTAAGGTAAAGTCTTTGTTAACATCAGACAAACAGCTTTCACACTTATTCCCAACAAAACCAAATCAGCAGTAACTTGGTTTCTATACATCACTCTCTCAAAAAGAAAATTATTCTAGCGTTAAATATGTGCAGCTCAGAATGATACAGTATCATTTGATGTAGTTGTTCCAAACCTGAGCTTCATTTCTTCTTTAAGAAAAGGCCTGGACCGGTCAAGAGCTTCCCTGTAATAAATGATTCTTTTTCTTATTGTACATTTAAAAAAAATGAAAAGAAAAAACAAAACATGTATTTAAAATGAAAAAAACAAAACAAAGGGCGCATAAACCGAAAAATTAAAATCATGACATCATATGCTTTTTGACAAAAATAAATGTTGGTCCCTGATCCAAATAACTATGATTTTAATTACATTATAATTTACTATACAGCCCTTTAAAGTTATTTACAGCGTCAGGATGAAGAAAATGAGAAATTACATGAATTGACTGCAGAGTAGCAGCTTTACCGACACAGTGATACAAAGATGTCCACAGAAGTACAGATGGTGGCAACTTTAGTCCTTCTGAACAACAAGTTATGCTACATCAGAATTAATGGGATGGATCTCACTGGAACTTCATCCACCAGTGCCGCTGTCCTGCACCAACTGGACATCTTATTAGATACATAAAGGCAAAAACTCACATCCAACCTCACACTAATGTATAATTCTACTTTAGTGGGGAAATAAGGGTTAATATGAGAAAGTAAAAGGAAAACATGAAATAGGAATGTATAAGATCACTGTGCTCCGTTTACGTGCATGAAAGCAGATTCAATCAGCAAAACCTGAACCTAAAACAGCTTTAAGTTCCGGATAAAATGTTAAACCTGCTTTCTAGCAGCATTTTAATTAGCAGTTTAACTGTTTATGTTAACATTGTGGAAGGTAACTGTTACGCCATGTTGCTTGATATGAGGCCGTTTCTTGTCTTTAGTGCCTGCAGACCCTGAATTCTTCCCTCAAACTTCAGGATCATCTCTCAGTCCCATTTCTACTCAGCATAACCAAACGTTAATGAGTTTAAACAGGGCAGCATGTTTATGTGACTCGTCTTCTGCATATGATTTCACAGCATCATTAAATGTATTTGGAAATATTGTTGGTTTACTTTAATGAATTTGGATCAGATTTAGCGGAGTATCCGGTTCTGACTTGTAGTTTAGTTGCTACCATCCTGAATTAAAATAAATCGAAGCAGACAGGTTACAAAAAGGTAATCTGTTCACATCCCTTACAAGACGGCGCCTCCATCCGATGATGCAACATGGCGTAGCTTCACGTTTCTTATAGTTTGTACCAGAAAGCTAAAAGGCATTTTTCCAAAATAGATATTTTATTTATCATGAACTCTGAAGACGTGACCATCACCGACCCCACACTTAAATATTAATCTCCCAACTTTTTATTTATTACAGAAGTAAATTATATAATGTCCCTTTATGTCCACCATAACATTAACCCTCACAGTCAACCAGACCCAGATGAGAAGGTGAAACATTTAGCTCTCTAAATAGATCTACAGTATTTACTTTGGCTGAAGATAAAGTCCTGTAAAGTGCCGTGTTTGTATGCAGCGCGTCCTCTCCTCCCTTCTTTAATTCACTACACTAAACCATAGAAATGATATCGATATCAGTTAGGATTGTGTCTTATTTCCGTTTTCCTTTCCCTCTAATCGTCTCCTAACAGTCGGGGTTGTTACGGGGGGAGGGTTTAAAGGTACCCGCCCATGCACAGGAGCAGCAGGACGTGCACGCTGAGCAGGTAGAGGCCGAGCAGCGCCGGGGTGCGCTGACGGGAGCAGAAAGTCACGCGAAGCAGCCGCGTCAAACCCGGACCGCCTCTCCGAGTCTGCCAGAGTGGAAACACAAGGTTACAGGACACAAACGTCTTCATCATCGTCATCATCGTTAGCATGGAGACAAGACACCGGCGGAGCCTCACCCGAGTGACCGCTCCTTCTGGTGGCTCGATGAAAACGGCCGTCTCTGAGTTATCGCCCTCTGCAGAGTGCCACGAAGCCTGGCTGTGGCTGATGTAAAAACAAAGGTTACATGTCAAACTGTTGATTGGACTCCTTTATTAAAAAAAAAAAAAAAAAAAAAAGAAGAGGCTAAAAACTGTCAGATGTAAGAAAATCTGCAGGGAAATTAGAGAAAGTGGTGTGATAGTTACCCTGTGCAGCTACGCCTGCAAAGTTTGTACATGTTTGCTTTAATGAGCCTGATTTTAAAGATCTAAGGACTTGATTTACTACGATCATCAATCACTACTATCATTATTAATGGTTCTCTTGGTTCTGATATAACGAGCTGCTGCATCAGTATCTGAGAAACGGTGTGAAAGGGATGAGCTGCAGAGTTCAGTAATGTGGCTTATACACTTAAAAAATCTTCTCTATCGATGCCAAACAGCTGACTCTGGCACCGACTCTTGTTTTGAGCTTCTGGTACTCCGGCATGGACCCTGGTACAGCACTCAGACTCAGATCAGAACCCAAACTAAATGATACGTCTTTTTTATTCAGTGTTTAATTATCTAATCCCGTAAACACGAAACAAGAGCAGCCTTCCTAGTTTAAAAAGGCTAAAAGGACGCCGTAAAATTAAACAGCAAAATTGCAGTTCCCTCCTCCTCCACTAGGTGCTGGAGCAAAACAGAGCAATTCCCCCAAGACTCCATGTTAAAAAGTCCAACTTTACAGCAGAATTAAACATGTTTACAGCTTGGCTCAAAAAAACATTTTAGCTTTAAAAGCTTAGGTTTACCTCCGTGACAACTGTGGGGGGAGGGAAAAGATCTACCCCATTTATTCATTCATTTAATCCTAAAATTTTTTATAATTTTGATTGACAGGTACCAGATATCCGGTAAACGAGTCTAAGAGTAGCACAACCGCGGTTTTTAGCCACTAACAGCGCCTTAGCTGTAGCTCTCCTTCCTCCATTAGCTGGTTAGCTCAGGGTTAGCTTTGTTAGCTCTTAGCTCAGAGTTTGATGGGTGTCAATCATCCCTCCCCACACTCACAGCCGCCCTCTCGGTGCTTGTCGGCCACTGTTGGGTTTTCCTGGAGCCAGGAGACTCGTGATAGTACCAAGATGGCAACCATGGGAACCTCCCACTGAGCTTCATTTCACCTCATCAGAAACCTCCGGGTCACCTGGTTTCAAGGTTCGTCATTTATTTTACAGTCTGTGCTTAAAAACTCTTTTTTTAAATCTTATTCTAAGAGGCGGTCAGCCATTCCTTAGTAATGCATAGGCTGCTGAGGAACGTCACTGGGCTCTTCCTCTCCATCTCTCTGCTCCTTATTTTCCATGTATAAATTAATGACCGTATAAGAGTTTTCCCTTTCCACCGTGACCTCTAGCATCCCCAGGACGGGGTGAACAGTTGATGCCACAACCTATAATGAATGATGAATGGGCATGAATACTGATTGGATGATGGGGATTGGCTCTGATTGGTTGTCTGTAAAGATCTCTGACAATCAAATGAAGCTTAATTGAATTAAAGAGCCAATCACAGACTCAGAAACAGACCAACGGGGCTTAATTTAAAAGGGAAATAAACTTTCCAGTGGTAGATTCGTGAGTTTTGTTGAAACAAATAATTAAAATTAATTTTTTCAAGTCTACGTCAAGAAAGTGTTTCATTTCCTCTGTTCCTACCGTTTGAATCGATCCTGCATGGCCATCATCTGTTCCTCCGCCGTCATCCTCTGCTGAATCTCTTCTTCCAGCCTGATGAAAACAAGTAAAAACTCAGAGCCCGTCTCATCAGGTCACTTAAAGCTCTGCTGTAACCCAGCCAGTACCTCCGCTGCAGCTCTTTGACCTCAGCTGTGAACGCGTGGCTGTCGGGGAGGCTGCTTCGTTCCTGAGGAGCTCCGGGAGCGCTGTCGCCTTCCTCTGTGCCCTGAGAAAACGGTTGTACATTTTAAGACTGAACCTCGCTGAGGAGTAATGACGTAAAGCCTCAGGGCCGTACTTCTCTCTGATAGAGTTCCTGCTGGAGTTTGGGTTTCTGGGCCCGAGCGTCCTCCAGCATGGCGGTGAGCTGCCGCAGCTGTTGGTCTCTCTCCGACAGCGTGGCAAGCGTCTGCTGCTTCAGCTGCTCGGCTTGATCCATCCAATCAATGCGCTCCAGCCTGCCAAGCATCACAAGTACATTAAAAGCTAAATGAACCGCTTTGCTTTAAAACTAAAACTAATTCTAACGAGGCCTCACCTCAGAGTCTCTACTTCCTGCTTGCCCATTTCCACCACACGCTCCAGCTGGGTTACAGCCGCCAGTATGTCTTCGTTCTTCTTCTTCTCATCAAACAGCTCCTGGCTGACTTTGATCAGCTCTCCGGCTCCCAGCCGACCCAGCTCTGACCTCTGCTTCTTCAGCTCCGCGCTCTGAGTGCTGAGCTGCTCCAGCTGCAGACGGGAGGAAGGGAAAGATGCTGAAACACGCTAATTACTACCCTAACCAGTCAACGATGTTGTGTACGACATCTGCTCATATGTTCGACAAAACGGCGAAAACACTTCACGCTTTAAGCCGATTATTCTGGTATGTCTGCAGGACGTTCAGAAACTAAGCCGTGTGTGTTGGAATCTCAGTGTCCAATTGCATGATCGAATGGTATCACATGAGCTGAAAGATTCAACTGTAGAGCCTTCTTGTCGTGAAGTGGTGTGTCAAAGATAGTTAGTTGTCGAGATGATGCTTCACTCTGTCTGTGTAAGTCGTCTTCATGAATGAAAATGCGTTATGAAATAAAAAATGTATGTCTACAGACTAATATCTCAATGGAATAGTGGAAATAAAGGAAAGTGTTCACACATATATGCTACTATTAGCCTTGTTACTTTTTCTTGTGCAACTTTTTTCATTCTATATTAGAAAAACACACTGCAAAGAGTAAAATATGTGTTGTAACTTAAAGCGGACAGAAACTCCTTCCATCAGAAACAGTGAGCAAATAACATTTCTATAGTGTGTACATGTTTATTATTTTCCGTTTGGTTTTTTCCTCTCTCTCTATGATTCTATAACTTTTATGTCATTCATGTGACACCAGTGCATCATGAATATTATGAAAGCCCAGGTTGTCCTGAAAAGAAAGATGTATAATACTTGTGCATCATAAGATGATGTTTTATCAGCAATAATACACAACATGTACCAGGCTACAAAAACCTAAAAAATGCTCCCTTACTCTGAAGGATTAACCTCAGTGCCACACAGCTCCATCTCCAGTCCCCCCGCTGACTCACCAGCCTCTCCCGGTCGTTCTGCAGGGCTTGTAGTGCATTCTTCAGGCTCCACACCTCCCCGGAGGAGCCTCCGGGGCTGCCGTGTGCCGCCTGGCCTCCCGCCCTGCTCGCCTCCTCCAGCTTCAGGCTCAGCTCCTGGGCTCTGTGCGTCGCCTGGTCCCGGCTGTCCTGCAGGGAGGCCATGGCTTTAGAGAGCGACTCTTTCTCTGCCGTCAGCTGCTTGGTCTTCTCCGCCTCCTCCAGCAGCCTCTGCTCCACCACCAGCAGGTCTCGGGCCAGCTCCGCAACCCTCTCCTGGGCGCTCTCCGACTCGGTGCGCATCACGCCTCCCTCCCATCGCAGCTCGGCCAGCTCTCTGCTCTTGCTCTCGTGCTCTTCCCTCTCCCTGAGCAGACGCTCCTCCAAAGCTTCCAGCTGAGCTCGGGCCGCCTGCAGCTGCTCCCTCAGCTTCTCCACCTCTGCCCCCGGAGCGTCCACCTCCTGTGGGCTCGGCCTGCTGGCGGCCCGGCTGAGAGTCTGGCTCTCCACTCTCTGCACCGCAGCTTCCACCTCTGCCTCGCCGCCTCTCTGCAGGCTCTTCAGATGACCTTCCAGCTCCTCCCGCTCCCTCTCCAGAGACGCGATGCGCTCCCTCTGAGCGGCCAGGAGCTGTTTGTGCTGCGAGTCCTTCATGCTCAGCACCTGGTTGAGCTCGTCGCGGTAGCCGTGCAGCTGAGCGGACAGCTTGGCGCGCTCCGCGAACAGGTCGTCCCTCTGCACCAGCAGAGCGCGCAGCTCCTCCTTCAGGCCGTTGTTCTCGCCTGCAGCCTCCTGGATCAGAGCGTCCTTCTCCATCATCACCTGGAACACGACGCAGACGTTACCATGAGAACATCATACGTACGGTTGCAAACGGGAGAAAAGTTTACAGGAAATCCATGGGAAGTTAAGCCGGGGAATACTGGGGATATTCCAACATGGAATTTATGGCAAATAGCTGAGATCTGGGGGTAATTTCAATAAATTGTCTCATAACATGAATATAAAGATTTAGTTTTTTCAGACATCCATAAAAACAGGTTTATAAAACAGATTTGCTTCAAAATAGAACTTTAAAACTTTAATTCTTGTATTAAATAATAACCCCCCCCTACATTATATGATGAAAGAGTATAAATTAAAATCTTGTTTATCTACTTTTGTTTTTGTTTGCTTTTGCTTTGTGAGCTTTTAAGTGCTGTGTAATTGTGTGTGACGTAAAAATTAATGCTAGTGGCACAACTTGTTATGAAATGTAGAGGAGTCCGCCGTCTCGCTTTTTCACAGATTTTTTTTTTTTTTTTGCGCAATTTTGCAAGTGTAATTTTATACAGCACATTATTTTCTGCGTCCTGATTGGCTGTACTGTGGACCATTGTCAATCTGTCTCTTCCATGAAGCATCTCCTCTACAGTATGGATGTTCAGCCAAATTCCCATAAAGGGCGAAGAGGCGCGGTCAGAGGAACTGTGAAATAGGTCCTCCTCAGTCACTATTAATAACTTCTTATGTGTCCAACCTCGTAGATTGATCGCTTAAATTTAATTTGTTAGTTCTAAAATCCATTATTATTATGTACAGGAAAACATTTATGTTTTATTTCTCAATTGAACGTTTGGGCCTGAAAAGCGGTTTTGATATTTTATTTCATTCTATAATAATTATCTTCCTATGAAGGTTTGAGTTTAAACAAGAGAGAAAAGTGTGAAAATGCTCATACCTGTCAGAGGAAAGTGTATAAAGTGTGTAGTGAGGGCTTTTACAGCCTTAAAACATCTACAATAATTGCAAAAGAACAGGTTTTACCTTGCAGAATTTGCATATTGCATGGTATTTTTAAAATGTAACACCTGTGATGAACAGGGACCGGTCAATGCAACAAAATGAAATGTGATCTTCTGACGTGACGTGATCCCATCTCATGCACAGTGCATGAAGGGGCGTGGCCTCAGTAGCTGTAGGTAAATAAGTTTGTTTGCATGAAATCTGGTTGTTTCAGCAAAGATTATACTTTAATATATTTTCCTCAGCTATACTTGAATTCCATATTAAGGGAATAAACCTGCAATTTAGTGCATTTTTCGGCTAATTTCCAAATATTCCCGTTACTTCCCATGAAGAGTTTACAGTTTTTAAAACTCCCTGACTTCTGCAGCCCTATTGAAACGTAGTGAGATGCCGACCTGCAGGTGTTTCTCCTCCAGCTGCTTGTAGGAGCTGAGGACTCGCTCTCTGTCGTCTTGCAGCGAGCCCATGGCCTTTGTGAAAGAGTCCAGCCGGGATTTTCTCTTGTTGCTCTCTTCCTCTGCTTTCCGCAGTTTCTCCTCTAGCTCCCGTACTTCTCCTCTCCTCGTCTCCAGCTCTGCCTCGGCTTCCCTTGCCCTGCTGTCAGCCTCTCTCCTGGCCTCCTCTGCAGCCTTGGACATAAACGACAAGCGTTATTTCTGAACGTCTGACGGTGCGGCTGGTTTCTCTGTGAGGGGCCGGCGTACCTGAGCGACAGCCTGCTCCTTCTCCCCCAGCATCTCCACCTCTCTCCTTTCCTTCTCATGCAGCTCGCTCTGCAAACTCTCCGTCAGAGCTTTGGACGATCGCAGGTCCGTCTCCAGCTGCTCCACGTTTAGACACAGCCGCCGCTCCTCGGCCTCCCTCTCCCTCAGCTGAGCCTTGGCCTGGTCGGCTTCGCCCTGCAGTCTGCCCACAGCTTCCTCCAGAGCTCGGCTTCGCTGACTGAGACTCTCCAACTCCGCCTTGGTGGCGCGGACGTCGCTTCGTGCAGACTCTAACTCGGCTGTACTTTGCTCCAGCTTCAGCTTCTCCTCCTCCAGGCCAGCTTGGTGCTCGGTCACTTTCTCCTCCGCCTCCTCTAACCTCAGCTGCCAGCCTTTGTCTGCGTTCTCCAATCTGAAAGCAAAGCATTTAATGTAATAAGAGAATAACTGGATGAGTGGGGAAACTCGTGCTACGTTTACCTGCTGACTGAGAGCTGCAGCTCCTCTCTGAGCGCCGTCTCTCTCTGAAGCTGCTCTGCCAGCTGTTTGGCCCGGGTCTCAGCCTCTCGGACCTCGGCTTCCTTCCCCTGCAGAGCGCTGTGGAAGCGAGTCTCCCACTGCCGGGCCTCGTCCAGCACCCTGTCCCGGTCGTCCTGCAGGGAGGACATGCAGCGCGAGAAGGCGGCCAGCCTGGCCAGAGACTCGTCCAGGCGAGCCTGCATCTCCTGAGCTCGCCTCTCTGCAGCCTCCGCCGCCTCTCGGGCCTCCTGAGTCGCCTCCTCCTCCTTCTCCCGGTCGGTGTACGCCTCCTCCAGCCTCAGCTCCACCTCCTTCAGCTCGGCCCCCAGCCTGAATCTCACAGAGTCTAAGGTTTGCTCTGCTTCAGCTTTCAGGGCGGCCTCTCTCTGCTGGATGCTCTGCTCGGCGGCGCTTTTTGCAGCCGAGGCCTCGCTGGCCTGTTTCTGGGCTTCGGCTAGCTGGGACTTAACTGAAGCCAGCTCAGCTTGGGTCTTCCTCAGCTCCTCCAGAGTCTTCGCGCCCTGCAGCTGGGACTGCTCCACCTTGCCGTGGAGCTCGTCGTAGCTCAGCTGCAGCGCCTTGGCTTCCCTCCCCAGCTCGCTGATCCTCTCCTGGTACTGGATGGAGTCCCGCTGCAGCTGACGCACCTCCAGCTGCTTCTCCCTCAGCAGTTCCTCCAGCTGTCGCGCTCGGCTCTGGCTGCCCTCCTTCACCCTCTGTGCAGACCTCAGCTGCTGCTCCAGCTCCCGCTGCTTCCCGGACTCAGCCTCGGCCTCGGCTCTCTCTCGCTGAGCTTGCCTCATGTCTTCCTCCAGCCTGCCGGCTCGCTCCCTTTGGCTCTGAGCCTCGGCCTCCAGCTCAGCGAGGCGGTCCCGGTGGTCGGACGCTTCCTGCTGGTAGCCGGCGATGCTCCCGTTGAGCTGGGCCAGCTGGTTCATCAGACGCTCCTCCAGGTTGTCTTTGTCAGCTTCCAGGTTCCTGAGTTGTTCTCCGAGCTGGGTTTCCCTCTGAGACGCCTCGTTTTCTCTCTCTTTGGACTCCTGAAGGCTCTTCTCTAAGGAGGCGAGGAGGCTCTCCCTGTCTTTACTCTCCTGAAGCTCACGTTGAAGCGAGGTTACCTGTGAGCTGAGCTCAGCCTCCCGCTGCAGCCATCCGTCCCTCTCTGCGCTAACAGCCACCTCCATCTCCTTCATCTGATTTTCTAACAAAGTTTGAGCACTTTCACTCATTTCTGCTTCTCCTGCAGGTTGTAAATGAGCTTCTGGTGCAGAAACTGAAACAATCTGCTCATGAGGCTCTACCTGGTCTTGGGTTGAGGACTTTTCCTCCTCAGCAGGCTCTGATGTGGTGATTGTGTCCGACGGAACGGAGCTGAGAGCATCTACAGAAACTTCCTGGTTTCTTTCTCCCTTTTGGGCGAGCTGCTCGGTCATCTCTTCAACCTGCCGCCCCAGAGCGTCTCTTTCTGCCACCGCAGCCTCCAGCTCAGACTTCATGACCTCCAGCTCCTCCTGCAGCTGCTCCACCTCCCCTCTGAGAGCCTTGTCCTCTCCTTTCCTTCCCGGCTTGTCCTGCATCTCTCGGAGCTTCTCGTTCTCTTCCTCCAACTCTAATATTTTCTGCTGCTTTGTTTTGGCAAACTTTCTCATCTTTTCTTTCACTACATCCACCTCCTTCTGCGCCTCCTCCACCTGCCTCTCTGCTTCTTGCCTCGCCGCCTCCTGAGTCCTCACCCTTGCCGCCAGCTCCTGCCGCTCCTGTCTGGCTGCTTCCAGGACTTTCCTCACCCGCTCAGCCTCGTCGCTCACGTTCTCGTAAGACTTGAGCAGAGTCTCGTACTCGTCCTTCATCCCTCTGACCTTCTCCTCCCACTCTCTGCTCATCCTCGCCGCCTCCTCCTTCGCCAGCTCTGCTTCTCTCTTGCAGGCGTCCTTCTCACTGACGATGCCATCCATGGCCAGCTTCAAGCTCTCGCAGGAGGATCCCAGACTCTGGTTCTCCACTAACATCCGATCCACCTCGTCGATCAGTCGAGCTCGTTCGGCTCTCAGCGTCTCCAGTTCGTCCTCTACTGAGTCCACCTTCTGCTGCAGCTCGGCCGCCATCTTCTCCGCGGAGGCTAGCTGCTCCTTCTGGGTTTTGTTTTCTTTGAGGGCGTCTTTACGAGATATGAGAGCAGCCTGGAGCTTCCGCTGGAGCTGCTGGATCTTCGCCTCACCTCCGTCTTCTTGCTTCTGCGGAAGCTCAGCCTCCAACCTGTGGCTTTTCTCCTTCAGTTCGTCCTGCAGAGACGCTATAAGCTCATCCTTCTGGGACACAGTGTCCTGCATGGCGCGAATGAGCGAGCCCTGCTCGCTGAGCTGCTGGCTGAGCTCTGATATCTCCAGGTTTTTATTGTCTAGGAACAGCTTGAAGTTGTCGACCTCAGCCTGAAGCGCAGGGACGGAGGAGGCTGCAGACGCTTCGGCCGCAGCTTCCATCTCTGCTTTCAGGGTTTCAGCGCAGGACTCGGCTTGTTGGTGCTTCTCTCTGAGGTCGTTCAGCTCCTCAGACAGCGCATCGATCTGTCGCTCCTTGTCTCGCAGGGCTTCCAGCTCTCTGCCCACTTCCTGTAGCTCCGCCTCCTTCAGCGACAGATCGGTGTGCGCTTCCTGCAGCCGCCTCTCCAGCTCTGTGTTTGCCGTGCGCACAGACTGGATCTCCTCTCTCAGAGCCTTCAGAGACTCCTCCTCTGCAGGACGCTGATCTGGATCGGTGGGCTGCAGATGTGATGAGTCCGCCTCAACTGAGGCAAAGTCCACCCAGTCCTCCTGGGCCCAGTCGTTAGCAGCCGGCCTCTGGGCTGAGCTTTGGGGTAAATCTTCTCTTTGGGAGCTGCTTCTTTCCTGCAGCTCCTGCAGTTTGGTGAGGAGAGCTTCCTGTTGGCTGCTCTGCTCCTCGAAGCGCTCCATCAGCTCGCCGTACTCCTCCTTCTGCTGCTTCAGCTGCTCTCGGTGATGTCGGTCTTTGTCTTTGGCTTTGCGGATGGTTTCTTTGCGAGACTCCTGAGCCTCATGGACTTTCCTCTGAAGTGTCTCGCACTCGGTTTCAAGCGAGGCCAGCTGGGACCGCAGCGCCGCCGTTTCAGAGGAGCTCTCGGCTTCCTCGCTCAGCTTTCTGTTCAGAGCGAGCATCTCAGACACTTTCTGTTCAAGACTCTGGACTTCCTCCTCTTTCGATCTCAAAGCCTCCTCCAGCTCCGCCAGTCTTGCCTCCATTTCTTGAATCTCGCGTCCTTTAGATTCGTCCTCCCGCTCAGCATCTGCTCCCATTTCCTTTTCATCTTTCTCTCTTTGCTTTTTCGCTTCATTCTCGAAATCAGAGACCTTCCTCATGAGCTCTTTACGCTGAACCAGAGCCACCTGTAGCTTCTTCTTGGCGTTAGTCAGCTGGGTTTCAAGCTCTTGTTTCTCCTTTCGTAAACAAACCAGCTCATCGTCTCCACCGGACTCCTGCTGAGTCTCGTCTTTGACTCTCTCCAGTTCGGTTATCTGCTCCCTCAGCTTCTTCAACTCTCCGTCGGTCTGGAACTTCTCTTCTTCTGCCTGCAGCAGTCTAGCGGACATGCTATCGCTCAGCTCCGTCACCTCCTGCTCTTTCTGGCTGAGGCGCAGCTGCAACTCACTGATTTCCGAGTCTTTATTTAGCAGAGACTGGTTGTTCAGATCGGAGGTCTGGGAATGTTCCAGCAGGCTGTTTTCCGCATCATGAAGCCTCCTCTCCAGCTCCGAGATGACGAGCTCTCTGTCCTCCAGCTGAGCGCTCAGCATGCGAGCCTGGCCCTCCTGCTCGGTCAGCGCTCGCTGGGCCGTTTCCAGATCAGCCTGCAGAGCCTGGATTCCCTGCTCCTTGGCTGTACGCTCGTCATGTAAAATGTCCAGCTGCTCTTCTAGAAGCTGCATCTCAGCACTGTGCTTCTGCTCCACGGAGCTGTTCAACTGGGACCGGTTCTCCAGCTCTCCTCTGGCCAAGTCCAGCTCCTTCGCAGCATCGCTAGCTCGAGCCTCGGCCTCTTCTTTGGCGGCAGCGAGGGACTCCGCTTCCTCTTCCAGGGTCTGGATTCTCTGCTGTGACTCTGCAGCGGCGTCTTTAAGCCTCTGCAGCTCGGCCAGGAGCTCACTGTACCTCCTCTGCAGCTCCTCAGCTAAGACCTGAGCAAACACGTTGGAGCCATCAGTGGAGCTCTGCTGGCTCACATGAACCTGCACCGTCTCTCTGATGATGACGGACGAGGACTCAGCGTGGACTGCAGACGCTTCCTGCTCCACGCTCGTTGCCACCCACGACTGGCCAAAGTCCTGTAGGGCCGAGGGCCACTCCGGACCCCCGTCTTGATTCACAGCCTCCAGCAGGGTCCAGCTGCTGTGGGCCACCTCTGAGTCGCTGCTTGCAACCATCTCATCTGAAGACGTCCCTTTAGATTCTTCTGGGGACTCAGACTGGTGACCGATCAGCTCCGGGCTGCTCTCATTATCGGCGGAAATGGAAAGGACAGAGGTGTCCTCAGTCACTAAGGTGGTTTCTTCTTCTTGTGCCTCTTCCTCGGAGTGAGGCGGGGCAGCAGAAGTATCAGCAGGAGCGTCACGGATGTCTTGATCCTCGGCCTCATTACTGCTGTCCTTCGATGCCAGTATCAGGGACTGTCGTAAAGCGGCCAGCTCAGTGTCTTTCTCTGCCAGCTGCTGCTCCAATGCCAGTAACTGAGCTGTGGAAAATAAACAAAGGAAGCAGAAACATTGTTTATTATCTAAGAAAGCCTAGTTTACAACATAGAAAAGCTAAAAGCATCATAGGTTAATTAAACTGCAGATACTGTCATGTGACATGTGAGTTAATAAACTTTACTAAAAGAACCTAAAATAAGGCTGAATACCTTCAGTTTCAGATGAATCCTGTGACGGCTGACCAGCATCATTTTGGTCCGATATCTAAGAGAGGAAGAAAACAATTAAGTATGACCACATTTTAATATCCATATAAAGTAGTTCAGCATCACAGTGTGAGAAAATCAGACCAGTAAAATCACAAAGAATGAATCAGAATATAAATACAACCCAGTTTGCCCCCAGAAGTTGGGGCGTGGAGTAAAATGTAGATATAACAGGATGCAATAATTATAAATTCTCATAAATCCATATTTTATTCCAGTAGAACATAAACAATAAGTCAGATGTAGAAGCTGAGATATTTTATCATTTCATGGAAAATATGAGCCGATTCTGAATCTGATGGCAGCAACATGTCTGTAAAATGCTAAAAAAAGCTGGAACAGGAGAGAACCCTACCTTTTCTCTGCCTATCGGGTGTGTTAATGTGTGTGAATGGTTACACTCCGCACCAAAGCATGTTACAATATATGTGTTGTATGAAATGGTGAATGAGACATGTAGTGTCAAAGCACTTTGAGTGGTCACATGACTAGGAAAGCGCTCTACAAGTACAGTCCATTTACCAAAGGTAACTTTTCTAAACAACTGGAGGAGCATTTGACAACTAATTAGGTTCATTAGCAGTGAGTCAGTAGCATGACAGGCTATAAAAGGAGCATCTCAGAGAGGTAGAGTATTTCTCTTTGTGTGAACACAGTTCACCCTAAAATCGATAAAGGCAGGTTAAAGCTCCATGCAAAAGAAGCCACACGTGAACAGCAGGGGTGAGAAAATTAAATAAAAAAAATCACATATCGGCTTTTTTTTATTTCACAACTTTTAAAATTGGTGGGTTTTTTTGTTTAAAAAAACAACTTTTAAATAAATAAATCTTTTTTCAAATAAAATGCAAAAAAAAAAAACTATTTTTTAATTTAATTTTTGTTATTTTTATTTCTCTTTTGAACTTGTCTTGACGGGCATTATAGTAGCAGAATGTTGGTCTGGCTACTGTGTTGTTTTTTCCTAATTTCGATTAAGAAAAAAAAACTAGGTTGATGTGTTAGAGGTGTTAGCGAAGGACTGAACATTTCAGCAAGACCATGCTGGACCACATTCTGCATGCATCGCTGCTGCATGGCCTTCAATTCTAAATAAAATAATATTTCCCATGAAATGGTCAAATTTCTGCATTTCAGCATCTCATAGGTTGTTTAAGTTCTTCTGGGAATAAAATATGAGTTTGATTTGTAAATCACTGAATTCTGCTTTTATTTACATTCTACGTATTTTTAACATCTAGGTTTTTATAAACTAGGACAAAAAGGATGAAACAAAAGATACATAGAAATTAGAGTAACTTGAATAGCTTTTGTTGTCACTCTCAGTTTAAATCTCTATCATGTGTCTGCGGTGTGAGGTGAAGGTCGGCTCAGTGCAGGAGGGATTAATGGAAGTGTTGTCCGTCGGCTGTATGGCAGCAGCCAGACACTGGCCGGTCTGAGACGGGAGGAGATCACCTTCCCAGACTCTAGTTGTGACCCTGGACCAGTTGTGGAGGATAAAACCAGTCTGTCTGCCTTGCCCTCATAATAAAGTCTGGCTGTGCACACTGAGCTGCTACTGAAAGGGAAAGAACAAATGGTACAGTAAAATATTCAGAATTCGTCTACCTCAGCTCATTGTGAGTCTCTGGTGGTTTAGTCACCTTTTTATCTCATGTTATGGTACAACAGAAACTTGGTATAAAAGGTACTGGGAAACTTTCAAGTTTGAGCAGATAAGCTTCCAAGTCCTCATTGGGCTTATTTCAGACTTCAATTTGAAATCTACATCACATAAGAACAGCAGCTTGTCTCTGAACACACTGCTTTTATGAGTTAAAACGCTCTATTTTAGGACATGTCAGAATACTGGATATGGTAAAAGAAAAACTATTTAAAGCAAATTAGGTCTGACGAAAAAATAAATGAAAGAAAGTTGCTTCCTTTAAGCCAACTCTGATCATTTGTTTATACAGCACTTATAAGAGCAACCCAAAGTGCTTTATAAAATAAAAACTTAAGACCTCAATAATAATAATAAAAAAACATGCATATATGAACACTGTAATTTCATTTGTTGCACAATAAAAAAATTAATGAATAAAATAAAATAAATAAATTATAATTATGATTTAAAAAAACTATAAAATAAATCGTTACAGAGATCAGATCATCCTGTTTTCAGTCATCAGGGGGAAAAAGAAGCTCTGACACTGTAAACGAGGTTTTGCCAGCGAGGAATAAATGAAAGGTTTCGTACTGACCTTTGTAACCTGCTGCTCCAGCTGCTCCAGCTGCTGCATCCGGACTGCGGCCTCCTCCTGTTCTGCTGCTTTTTGGTCGAGTTGCTCTGAAAAACCAGACGTCAGATTAGTCACAGAGAGCCTCCATGCTGCTGGTTAAACTTCAGGTCCGAGCTCATACCTCGGAGGGTTTCCACGGTTTGGCTGAGCTGAGCACATTGCATGTTTGTGTCGCTGCATTCGTCTCTCAGCCTCGCCAGCTGCGTCTCTGCAGACTGCACCGAGTCCAGCAGCAGCGACAGATCAGCAGGGAATTCCTCTGGAAGCGTTTCTGGAGCGAAACACCGCAGTCGTCCCCAAACTTCAGCCAGGATCTCATCTTTCTTCATCACGCCTTCTTGCTCTTTCCTGAGCGCCGCCAGCTCTTCCTCCAGCTCATGCACATCCGCCCTGGCCTGGGCAGATGCGAGCTCGCCCTCAAGCCGAGCTATCTCCGATGCGTGTCTCTTTGAAGCGTCATCGTGTGCTCTGATGGCGGCGAGTTCAGCTTCCCTCACAAGAGACAGCTCTGCCTCCAATCTGGCCACTTCCATCTTCTCCTTCTCCACGGCCTCCTGCCCGACCAGCGCTGCCTCTCTCAGAGAGGCCAGCTCCCTCTCGTGCCCTGCCACCTTGATCCTCTCCTCTTCCAGGGCTTCCAGGCTGGCTTTCAGCTCTTCTTCCGCCCGGCTCGCCCGCTGCCGGTCCTCCCCCCGCAGCTCAACGGCCTCGGCCAGTTCCTGCTCCATCTGTCTGAACTGAGCGGTCAGGATCTGAGCAGAGAGACGCGAGTCAGATGATGTGTGTGGGCGTGCTTCCTGCAGCCCTGCTAAGCTAAGAGCTATACTCTGGAACACGGGTGAGTCTTGTTTGAATAGTTTTCCACTCAGCCTCAGATCAAAAGGCAGCGAGTGGCAGCAGGACCCTTACCTGTTTTTGCTGATCAGCGCTGCTCACTTCCTGCTGCAGCATTTCCAGCTCCTGAGAGCGAGAGTTTAATGCCTCTTCAAGCTCCTCGCACCGCCGCTGTGCCGCCTCCAAGGCCTGGGAGGGATGAAATAAGCAAAACAAAGTCCAGTTCCCCTTATTTGCAATTTATCCACCACATCTTTTAATTTGCTTCGGTTGAAATAAAAGATCTAAGGCAGGCCGGGAGCCAAAACCAACCCCAGAGGGTCCAATCGTGCCCGCAGGATGAATATGGGGAATGTGACAATATATATATATTTATATATATAAAACATATATATTAATAAAACATATTTTTAATAAATTACTTATTTTTACATGAGAGACTGATTTTTCTAAAACACTTATTAATCAGAGGCATGACGTGTGTTTTACTTTGTATTTTAGTTAATGGAACCGGTCCTAATGCATAATTTATAATGTTGTGAAATTAATAAAACATAAAAACTGATATTTTTAAAAGCAAAAGTAAATCTATGTCTGTGAAATTGTGAGTCCTGTTGTGAGAAGACAAATGTTTTTGCTTGTGAGGCGGCAGCAGAAGTAAATTCAAAGACAAAATGACTCACGTCAGAGGGAGAGGCGGCATTGTGTCGCCAGTGTGGTGGGTGTGAACGAGCGAAAGCAGCACAACACAAGTTCTACAGGAAAATCTCCTTCTACATGCCCAAAATGTCTGATTGGATATTTTAATGTTACCATTCAGAGCTGAGATGCTTGTTAAACTCATTAAAACATTATATTTTCTACCTAAAAACGTCTGGTTTTAATCATTTGGATCATTTAGAGGTGACAGCTGGTGGCTCCAGCACTTATGCATCATATAATGTAAGATATTTAATAAAAGCAAACACAGCAGATTAAAGGACACGTCTGGAAACTGTCAGTTAAAGACACAAAGATTTTGATAATGAAGTGGCTCATAGAAAATGTCCGTTCAACATTTTAGCTCCTTTTAAAACTGTCCAGGATGCCCAGCATCGGATCAGACGGGCTGTGGGAAGGATTTAATACTATAACTATAAGGAAATAACAGCAGAAGAAGCTGAGAAGCTGTAGACCTGCAGCAGCTGGCTGTCACTCTGAGCCTGAGCCGTGACCTTCAGCAGCTCCTCTTCATGTTTCTGGACCTGCTCCTGGAAGCGAGCATCCTTCTCACACACCACAGCCTGCAGCACTCGCAGCTGGAAACAAACAGGTCATTTAATGAGGATCTGTAAACAAAGTCTGAAGTCATTTCATCTCAGCAGAGGGTGAGAGGGCTGATATCGCATCTCGGTCACCTGCTCGGCGTGGGAGGACTCCTTTTCCTGCAGCAGCTGTTGGGTGGCCTGCAGCTGCTCTACCAGCTTCCTGCTGCTGGCCTCCTCCTCACTCAGCTTGTTCTTCAGATCCTGGAGCTCCTCCTCGACTGCAGCACCGGCTCCTGTAAAAGAGCTGTCTGGACTCTGCTGTGGATCAACAGATAAAATGGGACAACATGAGCTTTACCGCTGATTGTTGGTGAATCAGTAGAAAACTAAATAAATAATTATAAATTAATAATGTATTATAAAATAAAATGAATAAAAATAAAATATTATTAAATCTATTATATACATTATAAATTATATTTATGTTGTATAAATAACAAATATATAAATATCATATAGTAAATTCTAAAATGTATTATATATATAAATCATATTTATATATTGTATAAATAATTTAAATATATTAAATATAAATTACAAAATGTATTATATATTATAAATAATTTATATTCTATAAATAATATCAATATTTTATAAGTTATATTATAAATTATGAAATTTATTATCCAAGTAATAAATAAAACTAAATAATCAGATAAAACTCACGGCTGCTCCTCCTTGGCCCTTCAGCTCAGTTATCTGCTTGTTGAGAGAGGCCATCTTGGCTTTGGCCTGGAGTTTAAGTTTGGTGAAGCGGGCCTCCGCCTCCTCTCTCTCATTCTGTGGAAGATGAACTCAAACTTAAAGCGTGATGGGAAAACACAGATCCGTGTCCAGAGTTAACAGCAGGGACAAACGTGTGGGCTGTTTACCTTGAGCTGTGCATCTTTGCTGGTCAGCTCCGTGTCCTTTTGGACGAGCTGCGTATCTTTATCTCGGATCAGCTCCTTCAGCTGGACGACCAGCTGCTCCAGGTGAGCCAGTCTCTCCATGGCGTCTTCAGGGACATCAGACTCAGGCGATGCTAGGCCCTCACCAGCAGGGAGCTGAGGAACCAGCACGCCCTGCGCGTGAAACACTTACATTTAGGTCAACAGATGATGTATTACAAAACTATATTCAAGTTACTTTCTAAGAAAAAAATGAGTTATTTAGATACATTTTTATTTTTCAATGAGTGTCTGGGCCAGGACAACAACAGCTCGAAAAACAAGTGAAACACAACTATGAGAACACCAAAAACATGCACATATCACTGAAAGCAAAACCACATAAATATGATCAAAGATAAATGTTCCAAGCTCTTAAACAAGCAGCAACACTAAATAAACCTTTTACTATACACTGAATATCTTTAAAAGCATGTAGAGCCCGGCTCCTTTAATCCCAGGTTGCTGCAGGCAGCACCAGGAGCATCTAAAAGCCTTTTAACCGGCTCTGCTCTGACCCTAGGAACAGCTAAAGGCCCATCACACTGCAGTCCCTAATGCGGTCCTTGGTCTGGACCACTGATGTTCATCATCCAACCAAGACAACAGCGTTTTTACACTTTGATACACAATTAGTAAATAGTGAATTATTAAAATCAATTAGGGATGCAAACAATTAATCGATTATCAATTTATCGTTGATAAGTATATTTGATTAAAATAAATGTATTGCAGTTAATTGTTTTGAGCTCAAAATTCCACACCAGC
>JBBDHI010000025.1:18103959-18114790 GCA_037177115.1 Craterocephalus stercusmuscarum
TTTCTGAAGCTGCAAATCCTGATCAGCAAAAAATAAACAAATAAAAGCTGTAATATATTCGTTTGCATACTATTAGCCTATGTATGTACATTTCATCTCAGAAATGCAGCACTTATTCAGAATATTCTAATTTTCCGAGTAGTACCTGTAACTTTACTTCATATCTATTTGTTTATTTGTTTATATTTTGCCAATTGGCATTTGCAGCTTCAGAAATCCTCAAATTAAAAAAATTTAAATGCAAAAACGTCAGGCCTCTGAAAATACAAAGTACATAAAATGTGTTGGTTTCACCTGTTTATGTTGAATTGCCTGAATAAAAACAACTTTTCCAGCATATTCTGATATTACGAGTAGTACCTGTATTGTTACAGGTTATTATGACAGCTTTTATGTGTATTTCTCCTTTCTACAAGTTATAATTAAAAGATTTCTCTGAAATCAAACTCCTGGACGAGTCCTTTATGACCATCTGGCTGCAGCATGAGTTAAATGGTCATACTGGAGTGAAACGCCACGCTCCGACACCACACACGAGTGTCTTGTGCAGGTCAATTTTAGTCTTTGGGAGGGACTGAATGCCTACAGGGAGGATGGGAAGGAGAGGGAACTAGACGAGATGTTTACCAGAAAAGTGGATAACAATGGAAAACGCATGCAAAGACAATTTCCATGAAAAAAAAAAAATCCTACAAGTGTGGGGTATGAAAGTGGTACTGTAACGGGAAGTAAAGCTTGACCATCTGACTTTAGGGTGGAGTGGGTGAGGACAGGGAGGATTTTGTGCAACATTAAGGGTGAAATCTTGCCTGGTTGTTGGAGATGGAGAGGCGGAGAGGAGAGAGTTTCCTCTGTTTGCCGTCGCTGATGCTTTTGCCCTTCCCCTCGCCGTCCAAAGCCATGTTCTGATTCTGGCCTTGGTCATCGCGGGCCGACTCCTTGTCCTTGCGACTCCCCCTGCGTCTGCTCCCAGAAACCAGGTTTTCAGTGGGTTCTTGGTTGTGCTTCAGCACCGGGCACTCCTGGTTCCCCTTCACGCAGGCACAGTCCACCTTGTATTTACTTTAAGCATGAAAACAAAGAAAAAAGTCAAATAAACTTGTTTTGCCATCATGTTCTTCATTCTGCTTCAAGCTAATCAGAAACTCACCAGCTGCCGTAGTCAAAATCAAAACCGATGGTGATCTCTGTGCCTTTGCTGATCGGCCTCAATGAGTAGATGTATAAATGCAGCATCCCATCCTCAATGACATGCCGCACCTGGAGGAATTTCAAGAACTGATTAGTGAAACTCACTTTCACTATAAATTGTCTGATTAAAATCTGACACGTAAACAAACGTACTTCAGAATTGGGGGTGCAGGACCGACGGATGAAGCGCGCTTCGTTCCCAAAACTGCGAGCGTCTACGCACATCTCCACTCCGTCAAACTTGGAATAAAATAACACGAAAGGGTATGGCCTGAAATGGAAAACATGTTAGGTCAGTGCATAACGGAAACAACTAAATAAAAACACCAACATTTCATGCCGTTAATTAATTTAGCAAACAAGTCAAGTTCACTCATTTCACATTAATGAGAAAATCCATGGAGAAGAATGAGCATCCTGACCTTTTAAAGAAGTATCCGTTGGCCTCAAACTGCTGCCGAAGCATGAACTTTCCCCTGTACTCAATGATGAGGGAGTCTGGGGCCAAGTCTCGCACCGCCTTGAGGATTTTCTTGTTCTTCTGAACTTGACTCTGAACAAGAGAAAACAGCAAACATCAGCAAAAATCCTCCACAAGCACAGATTAAACGCATTAAAACCCCCAAAAGGAAAAGAGACGAGAGAACGTGAGAGAAGACAACATTAGAAATTATGTCTTGAGTAGTAAATAAGACAGTTAGTGTATTGTAAAACAATGTATAAGCTAAAGCAGGGAATTTAAAACTTAAATGTAAGTCAGAATTAATCTCAAGTACAGATGTGTGTCAGTTTTGGGTGCAAAATTATGGAATGGACTAAATGATGACAAAGTTGTGTAAATCTTTGTTAGTTTTCAAGAAGACTTTGAAACCTAAAATTATCAAAGGTTACCATGAAATTTGACTTAATTAGCTTTTTTCCCAGTTTAAGCTATTCATTTCTATGCTGTCTGATAAATTCTCTTGTAAAAATATGATTTTATTATCTTTTTTGTTTGTTTTTAAACCCAAATAAAGCATTCATTCATACCTCCACGGGGGGTTTGAAAGAAGCTGGGTTTGTATTGTATGCCAGGCTCTTGCCGTCGCCTTGCTCCTTGACACGCAGCAAGACCTGAACGTCTTCGCTGTACTGATTGCTGCTAGCCTCCTCGTATCGCTCCATCCACGTCTTGATCTTATTCTCCCACATAGATGGGTGCTCTGCTGGCTCCTGCTCCGGAGCTGCGCCCTGAAAAAAGAAGCAAATAACCCCTCAGAGTCTGGGAGCATTTTGGAGATTCTCCTTGCACAATAAAGTATTATACATCTGTTTTCAGGACAACCTGGTTTTTCATAATATTCATGATGCACTGGTGTCACATGAATTACATAAAAGTTATAGAATAATAAAGAGAGAGGAAAAAATAAAACAGAAAATTAATTTCAAACATCAGCAATAAACATGTAGACACTATAGAGATGTTAGTTAGGGTCTTTTACTGGAGTAAAACATTAGACCCATAAACGTAATACAAATGTCAAATTTTCACTATAAATGCAAACAACTCTCATTCGCTCACTGTTTGATGCCATCTTGGAAGCAGTTTCTGTGTGCTATGAGTTACATCACATATTTTACCCTTTGCTGTGTATTTTGAATGAAAAAAGTTGCGCAAAAACAAGTAACAAGGCTAATAGTAGCATATATTACAGTAGTGTGTGTAATTATACACTATTCCAAGCGAGATAACAGTGTTTAAACATCAATTATTGGTTCACAATACACTGTTTTCATTCAACAACACACATGGACTGAAGCATCTCCACAACTAAGGATCTTTGGCTGAAGCCTAAACTAAAAAACTTTTTGTTGTAGCCGAGTTTGCGTTTGTGCGCTTACCTTTACTCTTGAAGACTTTCTGGATCCCTCTCTGAAGGCCTGCAGGGAAAATAATGAAATGGAAACGAACATTAAAAGTAGTTCAAGCGTAATGATGCAATTAGACACCGTTAATATAATTGAATGATTTAAAGTTGACCTTCTTAGCTCGTGCGGAGGAAGCCGGAGGCTCTTTTTCGCCGCTCTTTTTACGCTTCTTATCAGCCTGCTTATTGCCAAGGCGCCCAGTTGTCAGGGTGATGGTGGTAGGTGTGTGTTGGAAGGCGGAGTAAAGCTCTGGGGGAACCTCATCTCCACTCTCTGTAGCACTGGTATCCCCATCTGAACAAGGAAGGAATATATTAGGAAACAGACATTCCTGCCCGTCAGAGCCAGAGTAAAAACTAGTCCAGATGAAATGATGCTGCAGCATGCGTGACAGAGCTGCAGTTCCCTGCTTGTCCAGCAGGTGTCACTACAGCCACGCTCACGCAGGAATAAACAGACTTGTAGGGGGAGGAAGCTGCACTGCCTACAACCTGCAACGTTAACGAACAAGCTGGCCGTTTACTGCAGAAAGCAGAACCGAGATGAGATGCCTTGTAACTCCCACTGAGGAAAACAGCCATCATAACAAACAACTCTCTCCCGTCCAGCTCTTTGTTGAAGTTCAGCCGAGATGTTTAAAGATGAAACGGGGCCAAACAGATTACACTACTCACAAAAAGTTTGGGATATTTACAGAGCACATCAAATCTTCACACTACTTTGATATCACATCATGAATGTAGTGGAATGATGGAGTAGTAATTCCTCCATTTCAGAAAAAGATGGGTGTAACATAAATAACATCTTACTAACTCGCCATGTGTTCGGGTTCATGTCTGAATGTCAACAGTGTGATAAAAAAGTTGGTTAACAACTGAAGGTTGAGACTCCTTTGGGGATTTTATTTCGTTGGTATTCATCTTGTTGAGAACAGCATGTTGCACAGTTACAGACATTCAAAAGCATAAAGACGGTGAAATTAAGTTCACAAACAAAAGGTTATAGAACAGGAGTGTTAAACTCATCTGGTTCAGGAGCCACATACGGCACAAATTGATCTGAAGTGGCCGGATCAGTAAATTAACAACAAAATAATCTCCAAATAATGAAAACTTCACATTTTTCCCCTTTGTTTTAGTTTAAAAAAGTACACTCACCTGTTTAAGGGTCTAAACTTTAAGAAAACAACCTGAATTTTCCATATTTTGCCTTAGTTACACATTTACATTTTAATTCTTTTTAAATCTTTTATTGCATTTAATATATTATAGATTATTATAGATTATATATTAATAGAATAACATTTGTTAATCTTTAAAGATATATTAGGCAAGTTTATTTGTATAGCACATTTTCAGGTTCAAGACAATTAGTATACAATAAATTTAAATTTCTCATTTTCACATTTGACATTTTCTATTAACACAGTTTAGCTGAGGTAAAACCTATTTTATATAATTTAGTACTACATTTTCTTCTGTATTTATTTACGTATTTACTTCATATTAATTATACTTCATTATATAATTATTATAAATATTTGCTTAATCACACGTCACAAGTATTACAACCAACACATCACAGTGGATCTAAAACAATCACAAATAATTTAATTACAGGTATTTGTAGCTAAATAAATCCAGTATGTCACATTTAGATTCGAGTAACTTTGACCAAATAAATTTGGATCAGATTGGACCCTTTGGCAGGCCGGTTTTGGCCCCCGGGCCGTATGTTGGACACCCCTGTTTTAGAGCATCTTAGGTTCACTATGACATCACAGAAAGAGGAAAATATCTCTAAGGTATTGTGAGTAGCGTATAAGTGAAGCTGGACGCATATTTATGTGTGTTTTTACCAGATAGGCACTCTCTTTTCCTGGTCTGAAGCAGGATGGCCCTCTCTCTGTCCAGGTGTCGTGGTTGGCAGCGTTCACACAGGTAGGTCTCAGGAATGTTCTGCCTGTCGATGCCCATGCAGTCTATGTGCTGCCAGGCACTAAGAAAACCACAGAAAAGCTTGGTAAATACTTTGCGCTCGCGGTTTGACAAAGAAAAAAAAAGACCAGGGCCGACCAGATCTTACCTGCATTTGTCACAACAGATCATGTAGCCGTCGTCATGGGTGAAGCCGCAGATGCAGCGGGTGATGTCAGCCCCGTAGCTGCCATCCTCCGACGTGCTGAGTGTGGTGCCCCTGGACGCTTCATCCTGCCCCCCTGGAACAAACAGCCCCCCCTCTCCTTGTCGGATCAACATGGAAGGTGGAGGGGAGGCCGGTGGTGTAGGTGGGGGCCGCGCCCCATAATTATGGTCCTGGTGGATGGAGGAAAGGTGTACAGGTCAAACAACGCTCAGCATAGGGCCAGTTCTGTCTACACTCACTAACCATGACAAGTATTTGTAACCATGATTCAAATAAACTTTTATAGAGTCACATTATGTTTAGGGAAAAAAATCAATGCAGCACGGGTCAATATTCAATCTCAGCCTAAATTAAAGCTGCTCACTCAGGTTAGGCGATTTCATTTCTTCATAGAAACCCGGAGGATCCTTGCAGTGATGCCTTTAAAGAGCATGAGCTGGTATCAGACAAACACTGCTTCCCCTCCGCAGCACACTCCGGTTCATACTACTGCTTTTACTTTAACCATGTTTACAGACTTTACGCATGTTTCTTTATTTAACATGAACCGGTTTTTAGGTCTGCTTAAATGGTTAGTCGCTGTCTGACTGGCGGAGCACTACCTTATGTTCCTGACACTCAGGTTTTTCCAGTGCAACATAAGACTGAGCGATATGGTCCAAAATCTGTACTGAGGTACATCTGAAGCAAGACATTTTTTATGCAAAACTTAAAGAAACAACAACAACAAAAAAGAAAAAACCTTTCTAGTAATTTTGTGTGTGTTTTTTTTAGTTTTACCTTTAGTTAAAAAGGCAGGTTTTACCCTCTAAAGCAAAATGGAACAAATTCTGTGTTTATAGAGAGGGGCTGTAAAGCAAAGCGCTGCAGGTCACATGATCCATGAGCGTCGGATCCACTTCTGCAAAGTTACAATTTCTGGTTTCTGAAGGAGCAGACATGCTTCACGCATTCTATACTGACCCCAGAAATCATCTATTATTACTCCCATTAGGCCAATATTTGGATGAAAGGTTACACGATATGTCCCTTTAAAATCTGTTCATGACAGGAAACCCTGTTGTAGCGCACTTCCGCATTGGGTGGGACTATCGCTCCAAGTGCCTCATCCTCAACATGAGCAATGGCAGTAGGCTGGTAGAGTTAAAATCTCTACCGTTGGTCAGATTCATGTGGTTTCTTCGCTCACCCCTGGTGCAACATGTGGCTAACGCTGCGTGTGCAGGGTCGTATATAGTCTGTGTGCAGTACTCACAGCGTAAGGCAGTCCAATGTAGCTGTGGGAATGGTGAGAACTGCTGCTGTAAATCTGGTGCGGGTAGCTGGACTTCTCCACCACCACAGGGCTGGCCTCCACCGATTCTGGTCTGTTTGGCAGCAACACAAACACACAAATATTTGTTATTGTTGACTGAAAAAGGCTGAAATCAAGCTTATGATGCATCGTGTACATGAAGATATGAGCGCAATAAGAAAGCACATCAGGAGTAGGATTCATCTACTAGTAGTGATACAGATACTTTGCTGCAAACTAGGGATTAAACACCACATGAAACAACAAAGATCCAAGTTTCAACAAGTTAATAACATCGATCCAAATAGCTGTTATTGATCAAACATGCATCTATACAATAACCGTTTGACATGTTTAATAGAGAACATGTGGAGCGTTTACATTTTCTCTGATGGTTTAAAACGTCTTACTTGATTATCAAGTATTAACGATATTTCTACATTAAAATTCATTTTATATACCAAATATTTAAATGAAGTGCACGTATAAAAAATATGTATTATGTTTACTTATTTAGATTTTCATTACAAGGTAAACTCTTGTGGCAGTTAAATGTGATTCATTCAATGGTTACGCTGGAAAATGTGCGCATACAAACAACTTCAGCACCAATCTAAAGATGCATGTGATTAATCTTCTAAAATATAATGTAATGGATCAAAATCTTAATGATCGATTACTCGATTAATTATGCCCATCCGGACTCTGATCATTAAAATCATTCGTGGCATGTAACCATGAACAAGTCAGACTGTGTTTTTTATTTTAAAGTCTGATTGAGCTCAGAAGGAAAGTTTGTTTTTTATATTCTCGTTGCTTTTTGAGATTTGACATGAAGTGAAGGGACTGCGTTAAATTATTGTGTGTGACACCATCTCCCATCGATCCGTGGCTCCTGAAACGTACCGTGGCAGAATTACAACCTTACTGTAAACAATGGAAATGATTCTCACACTGTCAGGAGAGCGAGAGGTGAAAAGAAGCCACACTAGCCGTCATGTCACCTCAAATGTACTTCAGAGCCAGACTGCAGAAATAAACGCCAAGTTTACTGACACTTTTATCCCTGAAACCACATCTACAACACAGATAATCATCAGAAACATGTGCTACCTCTCACTCTCAAAGAAAAGAGCACAATCATTTTTTTTCCCAGCCTAGTCGAGCCAAACCAGTAGAGCCGCTTTCCCCAGATCACAGCGCAGCTGAGAGAACCTGTTTAGCCGTTTGAGACCAACCCACCCTCATGATGCGATTAAACCGCTCTACAGTAGCAGAAGAAGTGTTTTAGCGGGAGAGGGAAGTGGAACTGGTTTAACAGATGGTGTGAGGCAGGAAGGTCCGTTCAGAAGAGGTAGGAAAGGAAGAAAGGGGAAGCATGAGGACGACTCACACTTAGCGCGAGATATCCACATGGTCGACTGTTCAATGATGTGAAAACACTCGATCCGCCTCTTTACAGAGTGGTGTGAAAGTAACTGCTCCAAGGTCAGAGTTGTAAATCAGCCACCATAGAGGGAAGGTGTAGGAGCGTTAGACAAGGGAAAGGATCTGTGTGAGGCAACAGGCAGCGTGGTTGCTCTCACAAAACAAAATGTGAGAAAAAAGGCATGATAAGCCAGAGTGGGCCATGCTGGCCTCCGTGACACAGCAAGCCAATAACCAACGCAGCATCAAAGTCACAGTAGGGACAGAGGCTCCACTCATTAGAAGAAAAAGAAAGTAAAAGAGTGGAAGAAGTAAAACATAAGAAGGTAAAAACATTTCAACCCGTCCTGTCCCGCCTTCTCGTTTCCTCTTTCCCCTCCCAAACTGAACCCGGTAAGCGAGTCCCGAGGTAATTTGGTGCCACAGTACCTGTGTGAGCCCTTCGCAGCCCTATTGCTCTGCTTGCACGGCGAATCAGCACTGTGCAGAGCTTCCTGTGTGTATCACTGCTCGCTTCTTCACTGTCAAACTGAAAACGTAACTGAGCGCATGAGGTCTGGAGGCGGGACCAGGGTAAAGGGTGTGTGTGTGTGTGTGTGTGTGTACACAACCGTTACAGATTAATTTCTCCAAGTGTGCACAGTGCACAAAGAGTTTCATTTAACAGACAGAGGGTGAGTTGGAAAACCAGGCCGAGGGTTCACACACCTTCTACCTCTGATGGTCGACCCGTTGAAAACAACTGCAGTTTATAATGATAATAATAATAATGGAAGATGGACCATGTTTAAGAAACAGTAGTTAAATGGTTTATATCATCCATGTCTCCATTAATGAAAGTGCCTTTTCACATGGCGTGATTGGCCCGGATCAGAGCACATTTGACCACAAATCTTGTCCATGTGAATGCAAACAGGCCGGGCCCGGGCGGCCCAGGTCGGAAGGTAGTCCAGGATCCGGGCCAACCGTGCTCGGGCTCGGATAAATGCTTTGTGAACGTAATCCAGGCTGTGCCGGACGTGACATGTGGGCTACAAGCGGAACAGGTCAAATCAACACCCGACCCTACTGGCAGGTTTAGCATTAGCACCACCATTAGCTTTACAGTAAACAAACGTGGCGGGCGCAAAGCGATTACTGTGGAGGTGTTTAAAAAGGCTAAAATGTAAAACATGACTGCCTGGCTTGCATCCACGGTGGACAAAAAAACACTAAGTAACAAGACGAGTTCGCTTTCTTGTTGATTTACTGAGCTGTCGCTTGGCTGAAGACGTAAGAGTTTGCTACTTCCTCGGTTTTTAGCTATCAGCTAAGTTTCCTCAACACTGCCACCTAGTGGCTGACATTACCAAGTGTGCCCGAGCCTGGTTCAAGCACTGGCATGTGAACCAAACTCAGGAGCATGCATGCCATGTGAAAAGGATCTAAGCAGACGTGTCAAACATATGGCCCGGGGCCAAAATACGGCCTATGGAACAAATTTGTTAAATGTGAAAATGACACACAAGGTACTATTCATTTTAAATAAAAGTAACTGCAACTCCTATTTTTTGCAAATTTTTTTTTGTTTTGTTTAAATATAAAACATCTACAAGGCAGGGTGATAATTTATCTCTATGATCTAAAACATGAATGAATCTGAATCATGAGATATGTCCAATCAGCTGCTCAGGACTACAACACACTAGGGATGTAACGATTCATTCAAACCACAATTCGATTTTAAGTTCTCGATTTCGATTTTTTAACAACTAAAATAATTTTTAGTTATTTTATGGCCAAATTAATTACATTTTTCTCCCTTGTTTAAAACTGTGACCTTCTACAGCTGTTTTACTAACAAACTTAACACTGAACAAATAATTATTATAGACATGGAAATGATCACAAATCTTTTTGTGGACAAAAAAAGATTTTTGTTTTGAATGTCATCTGCATTGATTCATTACATGCAAATCGATTTTCCTTTTTTCTACATCAATTGCCATTTAAACCAGTTTGAACCATTTTTAATTAATTTTTGAAGTATTGTTACATCCCTGCTACACACATGGAAATGTTCAGGTGTGCACGTTTACAATTATTAGTTACTTTAATATTAAGTGAAACCCTTCATTTATTTGTTTCAGATAACTGTGATTAATATATTAATAAACTCAGGCAAACATTTTTCTTCAGAAATGTCAGCTTGATCATCATGTGTTTGTAAAAACATAACCAATTAACTGTAAACATCTGGATTATGTTGTTGAACTGAGTTTTTGCTACACACGTGGTCCCTGAACTAAAACTAGCTCAACACTGGTCTAGAGTCAGAGCGCTGCCTTCATGAGGCGGATGAGCGACACAGCGGGATGAAGGAGGAACATTTTGGGGACTTGTTTCATTTTAACGAAGCACCTGGGTGAGTTATTTACACGTAGCTTTCTACATAACGGATGAAACGTAGAAAACAAGCAGCTGGGAACAGACGGCGATGAGGACGGAGGGATGGGAAGCAGAGAGGAGAAAGAGCAGCACCGACTCCTGAAGAGCTCCCACTTGCTGCTATGGCAACACAACGTACTCTGGCAGCGAGTGCGCGCACGTTAGGCGGTGTGTGTGTCAGTGTAGAGACACACACACACTGCCTACAGCCGGTCGTGCTGCTGCAGACTTCAGGGGGAAAAAGGACGCGAGCAGCGCCGCTACTCAGCCGGACGGACGTGTCCTGGCGTGTCCGGCTGCGCTGCGTCCCTCCGGGCGGGATGGCGGGAGGACGGCGGGGGAAGCCCCCCCCCCTCACACCTTTTATCTGCCTCTGAATGAACCTGCAGCAGCGTCAGAATGGCTGCAGGTGGACAAAGAGGTTAAAGCTGCTCCAGT
>JBBDHI010000025.1:18390492-18401390 GCA_037177115.1 Craterocephalus stercusmuscarum
GAAACTAAAATAACAGAACAAGAAATAACACTTAATTAATAATTATTATATATAATTCCAATCATTTTAATACAATAATGAATAGAATGACTGCATTCTTTGAATGAAGAGTAAGACAATGAATGCTGTTCATTAGTTATATTTCTCATGAACACTGTAATTTAATTCCCCTTTTGGATAAAGAAAGTATTTTTTATTTCATTTCAAAACAACATCCGTGGACACTCATCATCTTGACAACCAGGAAGTTCCGGTCGGTGTATGATGGTTATTCCAGAACAGAAGCCATGTTTATGACTCTGTCATTCTGAGCTCCGACCTCAGACAAGCGACAGCCATTGTTCATCGTTGTGACTCTTATCAGCCTTTGTTGCGGAAGTTTGGTAAAATGAACAAAACTGACGGCAGAACTTTCAGGATGGATTTCTTGGAGAATTTCGAGCTGCAGGAGCTCAGCCTGAAGGAGTTTCTGAACAAAAGGAGAGCTTTCTACCTTCAGCTGAAAGAGATCCGGCCCATCTTACATCAGGTGTCTACAGCTGTGAGCAGCTGGAGGAACTCTGCTGCCGCTCACGCTGATCTCACACCGGAGAACATCAGAAATACGGACGGTGTTTGGCAAGCATTGAATAGTAAGGAGGACTCGGCCATGGCCGCTGTGTGTTACAGAGCCCCAGAGGTCATTCTGGGTCTGCCCCGCATGCAGACCACTGACGTCTGGTCCCTGGGATGCATCGCAGTGGAGCTGTTCCTGGGATTCACCCTTTATCCTGCGATCTGTGAGTACGATGTCATCTGGAGCATCACCCAGATCATCGGACAGTTTCCACAGCATCTCCTCAGCGCTGGACCCCAAACCAGCAAGTTTTTCCTGAGGGGCAGGTCAGACCAGTGGAGAATCATGTCACCTGCAGAGTACAGGATCACTCCCATGGTCTTAAACACTCTTAGATCCTTGGATGAGATTAAAAAATTCCAGTCGACCAGATATCTTACAAACGCCGAAGCAGTACAGACCGACCTGGAGAATTTCGTAGATCTCATCAAGCGAATGCTGCACCCGGACCCTGAGCAGAGACTCACCCCCGGCCAGATGCTGCAGCATCCTTTTCTCACCATGCAGAGCCTGAAGGACCTCTTTGCCCTGAACCCATACGTCCAATCCTGCTGCCGCTTGATGGACTTCTGCCATACACAGAGTCCAGACTCGCATCAGGAGCTCTTCCCTGAGCAAAGATCTGAGGATGACCAGACAACTCAGGGGAAATCTGACCAACCAATACAAGAACGGTCTGAACAAGCCCGTCCATCAAACAGGAACCCTCTGAAGAGAAAGAGGGTGGAGGAGAAGCTGAGCGACAGATGCCCCGACAGCGCCTCCCCAAACAGAAAGAGGATCAAGATTTTGTTCAACTCTAAAAACGACCCAAAGACTTGGAAGTCGTCTGAAGGCCAAGCCACCCAGCAGCCATCAAACCAAGAGCATCCACGAGGTGGAAGAAACGTACATATCGCCTCTCCTGAACCCCGCCAGGCTGGGTCTGTCAACAGCAGGAAAATTGTCCTGAAAAGGTAGCTGGACAAAGAGACGCTGGACAACAGGAGCCCTGATTCAGCAAGAACTAAACTTTCAGATTTGTGAACAAAAATGTCTGTTTTGTTTCAGGGAAGCAGTCACAGACGGCGCAATCTTTGGAATAAAACCTCAGAGGAAAGAAGAGCCGGATGTCAGATCCTCACCGAGTACCGGGACAACCGGGAAGGAAAAGCCGGTTCCTAGGATCTGGCTCGTTGGATCGAGCTACATCAGGCGAGCAGAAGATGAAGCCTGTTTGAAGTTTGGGGAAAACTTCGGCCTCAGCGCTAACGTAGAGTGGTTTGGTAAAGGAGGCATGCGCTGGAGCGGCGTCCTTCCATGTTTTTACTCTGAGGTCTTAAAGCAGAGTCCTCCGGACATTTTAGTTGTCCACGCTGGAGGCAACGACCTGGGACTCGTTTCTGCAGCAGAGCTCATAAAGTCCATGCAGAGGGACCTGATGCAGCTCCACCGAGAGTTCCCCACAATGAAAATCCTGCTTTCCAGCATCAACGAGCGCCAGCAGTGGAGACACGGGCCGATCGCCAAGATCATCAAGGACAAACAGATGGTCAACAGCAGCATGACGAAGGCTGTGGAGAGCTTTGGAGGCGTGATGATTGAACATTCCCTCCTGAGACACGAAGATGACTCGCTGTATCTACCAGACAGAGTTCACTTCTCCAGGAAAGGGAACGCTCTCTTCACCAGCAGCATACGTGCCGCCATCATGCAGACTCTCCAGCAAATGTCTCTGTAAAAGGACTCAGTATGTCCTCTGCCTGTACTGATGTTAGTTTGATTGTGCATACTTTAAATAAAAAAAACAAACCTGTGTAGTGTGGTTTGACTGTACAGACCCAGTGTGACGACTTTGGTTTTTATCAGTGTATTGGGAGTATGAACAAGTTAGGGGCAAGAAGCTCGCTAATAAAAGCATAAAGCTAAGCATGGCCTGACCACGGTGCAGGGGGTCGGAGGTCCATGGGTTTTTAGTAGTTGCATGAACGTGGTTTAATCTGAGCCAATTGTTTCTAAACTGTGGGTCGGGACCCATGTGTGGGTCACAAGATCATTTCAGGGGGTCATCAGATAATTGTGAAAAATATCAAACCTTTATTTATCAGATAAAAGATGGGATTTTTTATCATGGCTGTCAAAATTAAACCATTAACTCAGAGATAAATGTAAATTTAATAACTTAATTCTTTGATAACTTAATGCATAAAACCACATGAATCCTTCTCATTTACTGTATGAAGACAGACCGTTTTCAAGCCGTCTGATATATGATTCATAATTATAGAATTAATAATTGGAATGGAGAGTCACGAACACCAGTATCTGTCATCTTTGGGAAGCAGCGCTCTAGACCATCATGCAGCCAAAAAAAAAAAAAAAAAAAAGAAAATGTTAGAGCTCAGTCAGATGTTTAAGCCTTGCATACTCTACAGGCAAAATTTGACCCGCTTTGATGTCTGACTGCTCTAAAAAAAACTAAAAATCGATTATACAGCCTGGAATTTGACGACTTCTTTCAGTCACCCAAAACATGAAAGAATATTCACATATTTTCCACTTTTGTTCTGGTGCAACTCATTTTTGACTTTGAAATTTGACCCAAGTGTTGTTTTTATAAATACCAGTATGGGTCACATTAAAAAATAATAATAAAAAAAAAAGAAACAAGCATTTAAAGGGTTAAAAGTTTTAAAATGCTTGTTTTTGTTTAACCCTGTTTAAGACTTATGTTGATAGCACGGACCTCAAAGGTCCTCAGAGGGTAGTAAATATTCGAAGGACCTTCGATGTGAGCTGTGTTGATGAAAACATGTGAACATGTGCTAACAGTAGGGATCTCTCTCTCCTCTGGATGGAGATGTGAGGACGACGCTGCTTTCTGCTCTCTGTCACAGTTTCATTCCCAAACGTGAGCTGAGCCAGAGCGAGAATCCTCTCACGGTGTAGCGAAGTCAAATTGCTCTCTAGAACGGCCATTAGGTACTTACGGATCATTTAACGCTTCCAGTCGGCTTCACATCACTCATGTAGTTTATTTATTTAGAAAAAGTGAGTGTGTGTGAGAGAAAGAGAGGGAAAAATGGCATTTATCTGTTTTAAACTGAGAGAGGGCTCTGACTTGCTTGCATGGATATCTATCAGGAGAGGTACTAGCTATAATCGCATTAATCAGGGTAATTGGCTCGTAATTGGCTCTCATCACGTCCCTGCAGATGCCATCAGTCAAGCCTCAAGTATTATCGCCAGAAATCTCAAACACGGCCTGACTCCCTGGGGAAAAGATGCAGGTTCACTCTGATGGTTAAGAATGAGTCAGAGCAGAGGCGCCGATTTACCTGAAAACAAGGAGTCAGTCGTTTTTGCCCCGCACGAGCTCAGCGTGGTCCGGCACAATATCCAAATCCAAACAGTTTTTTTATTTAGATGATTAAGAGGCAGCAGCTTAAATTAAACCTCTGGACCCGAACGGCTCATGTAGGGACAAACAAACAAACAGAAACATGTCCTTGGTCTTTGCTGCTCAGTTCAACAACCTCACCTTGTTGGGCTGCAGCAGCTTCCCATGAACCGAAGCAAAACCACAAAGAGGAAGGAAGGAAGGAGAGAGGAAAGGAGTCTGGCCTGAGTTTTATTTACTGAACCAAGCAGGAAGGGAAAAAAAAAAGACGTTGTCTGAAACAAGTGCTGGCTTGCATTTTGTGGAATTGGGTGAGTACATGAAAATTCAACAGCTGCAGGTTTTTTAGCAGGAGCGATTCTGGGGCATGACAGGATCACAGAAAGACGGTGCGAGGCAGAGAGAAACAATTCCAACAAAAGCACAAATGAACGATTTTCCTTACACAGGAAGAAAAATCAATGCTCCGCTCTTTGATGCTTACTTGGTGCTCAGCATCCCCGACTCTACAGACATGAGGGACGGAAAACTATGAAATATCTATAAGGTATATGAGCTTCAGGGCTTCATGCATGACTCAGACTGTTTGGATTTGTGAGTACACGTGGGTCAGCGGAGTTAGGAGGTTATCTGAGCGTTACAACAATCCCCTGCGAAGATGTGGGCGATAGCTGTGTGTTTCAGTGTTCAGTGTTGCAGCTCAATACAGATTGGATTTATCATGAAAAGACGAGTCAGAAGAGTTGAAGCAGAGGCTGATTTTTCTGGTTCCACATGAGCAGAACCTAGGGCTGCAGATGCTTCAGACTTGACCTGCTGTTTGAGACTTTTACCTAAAGTGTTTTCTTCTCTGTCGCTGTATAATAATAATAATCACAATAATAACAAATCAGAAAGCTCAGTCCCCCCAGGTTCTGTACTTGGTCGCGATAGGGACTCATTTGGAATTAATTTCCCCAGATGTTACACAAAGGACAATAAAAGAGCGTCAACAGTGTATGCTAGCAGCAAGCTAAGTGCCAAAGCAGCATAAACTACCTTTAAAGACAATGCTAACTCCCTCAGATTAGCATTCGCTGAATATGTCCAACCTGTTTCTCACAAGTTCCTCCTGGTCTGAGTGAGATCCGTGCAGAAAAAAATATTTTCATACCAGAACTATGGGAGTCTCCACCAACCACTGCCACCTGATTAGCACTAAGCTAGCAGCTAAAGCTAAAGCTGAATAAACACCAAACATTTTTTTCTTCCTTATGCTGTTATGTGATGAAAAATTTGAATCCAGCGTTAATAAAACACTGAAAATATGTTCTCTTATGACTCTGCCTTTCTTTGACATGAATCCTGAAGGTCCCGGTTGTTTCCATAGAGATGAAGGAGGTTGTAGTGAAGGGTGCATATTACCTATAATATAAAGCTTTGGGTTTACGTCCTTCTGAAAGTAAGTGATTCTATGGTGATTTTAGGCATTATCCCGTTATTTTCTGGACTGAGACTGGTTATCAGAGGTGTTGAGCATGAAAACCAACCACGATACTTGTTTGTAGTGTTAATCCATACCTGCTTATGAAGATATTGTTAATTTGTTCTGGGCGTCATTTGGAACAGGAGGCAGAAAACAGAATCATTGCACAGGACGAGATACTCTAGGGGACCAATGTCATCATAACTGGTCTCAACATAATAATTAAAACTTTCCATTTCCAAACCTTGGAAAAAGTGTAGAAATGAGAAAATTTGCCTTAAAACAAAGCTTGACAAATTATTAAAAAATCATAATCATGAGTTGCTTCCTTCAGGTTCATGTGCTGCTTTTTTCATGACAGTTTCATTTCAAATATTTCCTCAGGAAACTGATCACGAGTGATAAAGTCAAACCCACCTGCTGACCACCTACAAAACAAGATATCTAAAAAACTTCTCAAGCTACGCACAGCCGCAAACTCCACCGTTTTCTAATCCCATCCTTTGAGAAAATCCAACAGAGGCAAAGAGCATTTCCATTTCCTGCCGTCTCTGTGGTTGGTCAACCTGCTGCACTTGAATTAGCACTTCAGCCTGTGGGGAGACCTGCTGTAAGTTGTCATCTTGTTTGAAGATGAGATGAAACTTTAATCACCTCTGTGGGGGGAAACCAGCCGTTGCTGCTGCAAAGACTGGGATGGATTAAATTATATAACAAATAAAAAGGACAGATAACATGAAAAAGCAATCAAACGGGATAAAAATGCGGATCCCGTGTGTGGCGTTGACCCAAATATGTGACCAATGTGCAGATATTCACCGTGGGGACACGGCAGCTGCATTGCGCCATGATAACCTGCATCTAACAAACTAAGAAAACTGATTGAATATGTTGAATACCACCTTTAAAACTTAATAATTCAGTCAAACGCACCACAATTCAGGAGGTCAGAGTCTGAGACAGCTTCCATCCCAGATCCCGCTGATCCACTGGTATGGGAAAGCTGGAATATTTCATTAGGCTCTGGGATAAACATAACCAGCCGGCTGAGGAGATGGAGCAGCTGTCTCGCTATTACCTAAAACCACAGAGAGCAGCAGCTGCACAGATTGGATTCAAGACCAAATTATCACTTAAATATTACAAGAACATGATGGTCAAAATCAACACATGCTGCATTATGATTGTCCCGCAACCCGGGAAGCTGAGGTCAGCCGGGGAGACGCTGCAGCTCATTTAAGCCGATTTTATGGAACCTAAAGTATCTGTGGAAAGGCCTGCTTGGTGGATAGAAGGAATGTTTTATTTATTGGATATATATAAGAGAGAACGATCCCTAATTGTCACCAAACAAAAAGCTTAGTTCATGTGAGGAAAAATGGGGATAAAAAACAATGTTCCTCTCTTTTTAGATCCCATCCTTTGCTTTAGCTTTAGTATCCAAGAGGAGCCATTTACTCTTCCAGTGCCAGTAATTAACATGAGGGATGGTGAAGCTTAATGCTGCTACAGCTACAGAACTGTGACAGAGAAAGTGCCTCTAATGAGGCAGACCGTGGGGATTCTCCTCCCTCCTCTCCGGCCTTGCAGCCAGTTCCGGTCCCAGCCACGGTGCGCGGCGCTGCAACTGGAAGTGAGTCATTCTGAAGCCGAAAGTACAACAGCCGGAAAGCAGGTGGGAGGATTTCATGAAGGGCATTTTCATCGAAGAAAGGAGGAATTAAAATGCGTCAACGCAACTCCTGCGGGCACACACACGCCGCAGCTGTAAACATCCACTGTGCAGATGTAGGGCTGTCGCAATAACCGCAATATCGCCACACCGCGCTATTGACAAGCCTAAATGCAGGGCGTTGCCAACAACCGCCACCACCGGGAGAGTGTCCTTGTTCCCTCCTAAGTTCTATTTACATCCGTGCTACCAGCTAGAGCTTATGAGCTTAAATGTTCAGTTAATCAATTATAATCAAATATTGCTTTAAAAAGGCTTAAACAGCATCTGTAGCCTGGTCCGTCACTGAAACAAACTAAATCAGAACCTTAAATTGCGCAGCCTGCATATTTTTTTCTTACTAAAAAAATAAGACGAGTTGATCAGAGTGAGGGACGGAGAGAGAACAGCAGGCAACATGGCATAAGTGACGTAATGTAAGGGCCAGAATATTTATACTGTCATGATGGTCATCCGCATTATTACCATGCAGTTTAACATTAGAAGTCGCAGCGCATGTCATCTCATGCTGCTGCTGCATCAGCGCGTCCTGAAACTAAAACTAGAACAGCGCAAGCGACGCTCACAACCTGCGGCTGCAAACATAAACAAAATGGGATATTTATATTTTCTCTCATATTTACACAGCTATAACTAGATGTGAGGATTTTTAATAAAATCCGCATAGTTTTAGAAAAAGCCAGGGACCAGCAAAAGCTCCATCATTTTATTTGTGTGCAAATTTAAATAATTTAAAAACGGACACAAGTTTTTTCCTGTATATGTCCTAAAAGTGACAAAAACTAGACTTAAACCTTCTTAGTTTTCGTCGACTAAAACGGGACAAAAACTTACTGAAATCAGGATCGCGTAATGTTGATGAGTAGATCCATCTCTCTCTTTTTTTTTAATTGCGGTGACAGCGTATACCCTCTGTTGAAACAACATGCAACACCGCGACACCCCTCCCAAACAGGTTGGACACCATCTCCCATCCCTGAAGGCGATAGGTTGACTACAAACAAAAGTCAGATAAGCTACTTGGCTTGAACACTTTCAATATGCCCATATTTAGAAAAATATGTTGACTTTAAGCAGTTCAATGACATCCATAATGACGTAATCAGACTGGAACAATTCTTCTGCATAATCTATTTTAATTTAAACAGCTGTTTGAATTCATGCATTGTTATTGGTGTTTTAACTTCCTCTCCTCAAACTGGATCCTCCTCCTGTACTCGGTGCTGGTTCGGACAAACGGATCAGTTCTGATCCTCACAACAGAATCTAAGCCATTCAAGAACAAGATTTTTTATACTAATACTCGGTTTGGTGTTTGTTTTGTTTCCCTCCAGCTCCACACACTGAAGTCATATAATCATGGGACAGTTCAGAGTTTAGGAGGATTTATTGGTTTATGAAATCTTAAAACAATTGTACTTTTAACATAATTACAAAGCATCTTATGAAATTCACTTTGTTGTCAGCATTGTTTATTTTGGGTAACTGTAGGTTACAGTGGAGCCTGATGATGATGATGTTCATTTTCGCAGAAGTCCTCTCTCTTTGGTTCTGCTTAAACTGGTGGGCCGGATCAGCAGGAAGCCGCCGGGTTGGCAGACCTTGCTGAAGCATAACTGTCTGTCTGAGTTTGTGATGGGAGAGTTTTGTACTAAACACTGAGACAACAAAACAACTGCTTACTGATGGATTTAACTCAACATGTTGATAAACAACATAAATCTGTTCATTTAGTTCCACTACGGCAGGTTCGGAGCTTGAAATGTGTGGGATGAAACGATTCCAGTGGCTGTAAACTGAGCGTACTGTGGATTACTCTGACAGGGAGGTTGGGATGTCACTGGTCGTAGCGACGTCCTTAAGCCACAAAGGCTCCGACCATGAATATCCAGACATTCCCCGAGCAGGTCTGAAGGCAGAGTTTTGCACAAGGCCTCTAACCACAGCCAGTCTTCCAGCTCTGAAACCATGAAGGCTTCATGTTCAGCCTAGAAAAGCCAAATATTGAGTTTTCTTGGCAACACCATCTGTTCCTCAACATTTTGCGCCAAACAATGATTTTCCAATCAACTTAGTAGCAGTAAACATGGATGCCAGGCCTGTCGAGCTTTTCAACACCGAACCGGTGTGCATGGAGTTAATGTAAATGTTCATTTATTTTCTATACTTCATAAAAAAACACCAAAATAAGCATAACGTCTGTTTTACTTTTACTTTTTTGGTTTTATCTGCATTTTGTTTGGGTGACAATGCTCAGCTCTGCATGCTGGATGCTCAGATTGGTCCTTCTTAGCGTGCACACATCGACGTTCACACCCGACTCAGATCTGTTTTTCTTCCTACAGCTCGAACAGCACAAATCTAACTTCGACAAATCAGGTCCTGTCTGCTTTTATAAGTGGTCTTAAATGAGACCTCGGCCATGTCACACGTGGATCGATTCAGGCTTCTCCTCACTATACGTTGAAGTGTCCTTGTGCAAGACGCCGAGGCACACGTTGCCTCCTGCTGTGAATGTGAATGATCGGCTAAAGCACTTAGTATGTAATAACCAAAGTGCTGTGAGAGTGTGTGCGAACGGTGAGTGCGACATGTAGTGTCAAAGTGCGTTGAGTGGTCATGTGACTAGGAAAGCGCGATACATGCACAATCCATTTACCATTTCTGTTTCATCCCACTGTCGTCGCGCTGAGGTGAGACAGACATCACCATCAGGACCACGTCCTCTGCATCTGGGCCCCTTCAGGGTCACACATGCTGGAGTCTGATGGAAGTCACATTTCAGTTATAACCACGGAGAAATAATCGGATCTTACCAACAAAAAAAACAAAAACAAAAAACATCTGAGTGTTGAGTCCTGCTGGCTAAACCTTAGCCCACACTTTAATAGATAATGGACAGGGGGGTGAGAATTTCTGCCAATCAGCTGGCTAACATTAGCAACTGTGCCGGGAAAAGTTTTCACTCAGACAGCTGCAGCAACGGTTTGTGGGGGAAGTTTTACTCACCGGTCAGGCAGGGTTTATTTATAATAAAAAGCCCCCATTAAACTATTTTTAAATCTCAAATTGGGATTTTTGGTTAGTGCAGAAAAGAAAAAAGCGGGTATTTTACAAAGAGCCTATTGGCCTGTCGAGGTGACTTCAGGTACAGCTCGGGATTCCTGGTTTCACCGAGCTGGCATGTATCATGTATTATCACCATGGCAACTGATGCTGTGGTCGGACTCTTCCATCATCACTACAAGATCTCGGAGGAAAACACCCAATCACATGACATCGCAGAAGCGTGTTGAAACGATGCTGCAGCGAAATACTAGAGGGTATGATTTTTCTTTTTATCCATAAAAAGGCACAGAGTTTAGCTGGAATTTTCCCTCTTAACATCTTTTATCAACTACATTCTTCTAAATATACGGTACAAGATCAATGTGAGAGCTATAATAATCAAGATTTCTAAGTTTGAAAACGGCTTCATAAAGAGGTGAAATGTTCCTTTAAGCAATGTGTGTGGAGCAACAGAAGCGTTCCTGTAGCTTCTTTCTTTAAAGGAGCTACAGTATGTGTTACATTCGGCTATTTTAGTTAGCGAAAGCCGCTAGTTTTTAGCTTTGGTGTGACGCTCTCTCTCTGCCAATGGGGTTAACATCCGTAATATCGGGTATAGCTCCTTTAAGATTAGTGGTGTTCCGATCGATCGGCCACC
>JBBDHI010000025.1:19436563-19450446 GCA_037177115.1 Craterocephalus stercusmuscarum
CCTTTAAAAGCTAAAATTGTTGAGCTTATTACTTCCATTCAATTAAATTTTATTTGTATAGCGCCAAATCATAACAATGTCATCTCAGGGCGCTTCACAGACAATCAGTGTGAGCCAATCTGATCATCCAAGTCAATTCATAACAAATAGCCAATGTAAGGAAACCAACTGACTGCACTGAATCTTGTCTAATAATTAATAATTATCTATTTAATTATATCTTTATTATTAAATGTGGCAGGATACACAGCCATCATGTCCACCAGACAGCTGCCTTCTACAGCGGATATAGTGTGAAATGCAAATAACATGGAAAGACAGAAATCTTTGCATGTGTTTGTCATCCTTTTAACATCAATGATATGAACTCCAGACCCACTGGATAAATCAGATTTCTGTATTATCGAGCTTTATTTTCTCTGTCCCGGAGAGCCCGATAAGCCGAGTGGGCTAATCCGCACGCAGACGGGACGTGCATGCCTGCACAAGCACTGAAGGTCGATGGCGTTTGAACGATGCAACAACAGTATTGATTCCATATTTAACACAGATATGTCGCCCCGTCCAGCATTGATCCTCTGTCTGCGCAGGCAGGATATTGTAAAACAAAGAGGCATCCAGTTGTGCTCCTTTGCTGTAGCCGACATTTCTCTGAGCTCAGAGCTACATGAGGAGAAACGCAATCAGACTGGGGGGTGATGGGGGGTGATGGGGGGTTTGGGGGGGGGGGGTGGCATTAGCATGATGACATGCTGCCTGGATTTAAACCTCCCCTCTAAGACAAGTCACTTTCCTATTCAAGAATCAATAGTAACGAAGGCCTGAGAGAAAATCTGGCAAAAGCTGTGACACCAGATTTTAATCAGAGGTTTTTTCCACAGCAGCCATCATGTATAACAAGTACCTGTAAGACACAGATGGTGCAAAAAGCTCAACCCCCTTCTCAAATGTGCCACCACCAGTCTGAGTTACAGCCTGGTTTCATGACTCCAAGCCGTTAAAATGATGATCATGGCTAACATTAATCTAAACCGTAATGATGAAATCCGGCACTGCAATATTGACATGATAATGGAATTTTTAAGCAGGCACATTTAGAAGGAAGTCATCCCCCAACCACAAATTATTCTAAATCGTGTTTAAGTGGAAAATCTATATAATTACTTCCATCTGGTTTTATGCATTGGGCTTTCTTCATTTATATGGATCCCCTTCAGCTCATTAGGCTTCTGGCAAGAAAATTTAAATGAGCCGGTTGAGGCTGGTCATTAAGTTGTTAATAAAAGCGGGCTTTACTTTGTCCACACCTGAACTGATGGTTTTCTCTTCTTTTCCTCTTCGAGCACATCATTTGGCCCTTATGTTGTAGTCAGTACACAATAAGGAGCAAGGCTAATTAAAAAGTGAACCAAATGAGAAGTAAGACCAATCGCAACCTTTTTAAAATGCTGCCCAGGAATGTGACCAGGCCAAGTAAGGAGTTTGGTTTCATTCTGTTGGTCTCATTTTAACCATTTCAAATGTTCACAGTTTGCACAAAATATTTCGTCGTCCATGTCTGCAGAAAATAAGTGCTGCATATAAATGTTTATCATCATCTATTCCCCAAACAGACCTTGGAAGTGCTTTATACTGAGAACACATTTTATGTGAAGGCTGATTTTCTAGTAAAATATTAAAAAAAAAAAATCGAAAGGAAGTTAAAATGGAAAAATTAAGTAAAAGGGTTCAAAAAATAGGGTTCAAATTCAGTATGATTGATCTCAGAGCAGCCTGGAAGGACATTAAATCCATGACACTGCTTAGCCATTGAGACTATGAGCCCAAACAAATCATTAGTATTAATGGTAGAAATGATCAAGATCCTCTTCCTAATGCCTCTAGTTCATACCTCTGTTGGTTTGGAAGGATAGACCTATAGCAAATGAAAACTGCTCAAAGGAAAATGAGAAGTCAGGAAAGTGACACCATATAGCTAGGCAAGGTCATTTAATCTGTGGGAGAACACTGAGCCACAGAACAGCGCAGTGTTCACCAAACGGCCTGGATAGTGTATATATTTCCCCAAACTGTGGAAAACCTCCAAACGTGATTTCCTCGACTAATTCCAAATGGCTGACAGAACTGAATGAATTCAGGCCCATAAATCTCATTTCACTTTTAATAAGAAATTTTGAGAAATCCATAAAGAAACCATCCTTGGCCTTATTGACAGAAACCTTAAACCCTTTGCAGGTGGCTTTCCAGGCAGGAAAGGGAGTGGATGATGCCACGATATTATCTCAGACAGAATTTAGAAACATCCCGGTCATATGTCAGGATTTTATTTACTGATTTTTCTTTAGCCTTTAAAATTTATTTCCAGCATCCTATTTTAACAGCCCTGATCAGCTATGCTCCTTTAAATTTAACAAAAAATACTGAGGCTATTGTAAAAAAGCCCACCATGTGTAACTTCCTACTGTGGAAACTTAATTCTTTTAATGTTATGTTCAGTTTTTTGTTTTGTTTTTTAAATCAATCCTTTATTGAGAGTCCTTTAACCACAGAGGGAAGAATTAAAGGAGTAATAGGTTCAGTAGGAACACTGATCTGTGCAGCAGGAGCTATCCCAGCTGATACTGTAGGAGTCATCTCTCCCCTCAGTCCTGTACATTGACTTTGGTGTGGCTAAATTACGTGTATGTGTATGGATAATGTCCAGTCCTTTGCAGCGACCCATTAAAGAAAACTCAATTGCCCCTTGGTTTTCTGGATCTGAATATTGTATAAACCCATCTTGCAGGAAGTAATAAAAAATTGACTTATTTCAGTCTAGTTACATAAGGGATTCCTGGGGTTTCTAAAGGTAGAATGGGAGGCAGAGTCCTCAGTCATCAGACCTCTAATCTTTAGCCTTGGATAAAGTCTTGATATGAGTCTGACTCAGGTGCCTCTAAACATTCTGTATTGGTGCTGCTAAAAGCCGTAGACCTCCCACAATGCATCTGTCTTCACCATGAGTTTTTATTTCAGTGTTAAGGATCTGCTACACTTGTAAGGGATTTAAAGGTGCAAAGCGTAAAATAAAAAAATTGAAGGTTAATGACAGACAAATGTCATCATTCTTTTGGTATCTAAGCACTATCTATGGTGTCTCTGGATGGACAAAAGTGTGAAGTGAGAATCCTCTGAGCTTTAAAACAGCAGGACCAGCTGTGTTTGATAAGCGCTCCAGTAATGTTTGGGATAAATAATGCCTTAAAAGGACCATAGAAGAAGACAGAGCGTGTACATAATGTTGTAGTACAGTAGTAATGGGGAAAGTTGTTTTATTCAGGCATTCAACATAAACAGTGAAACCACTACATTTTATGTACTAAGTACAGATGCAAGACTATATTATCAGAGGCCTGACATTTTTGTATTTTAATTCCATTTTATTGATTTCAAGCAATATTTTTATTTCTAGTTTTTTAATTTGAGGTTTTCTGAAGCTGCAAATCCTAATCAAAATAATCTAAATAAATTTCAGTTTCCTTTCAGTCCAAAAACATCCATGTTAAATTACCTAGAGATCCTAAAACTGGCCTTATGAGGCAATGTGAGCATGCATTGCTATGCTAGTCTCAGTATTGCTCCTCATGTTGCAGCAATAAAGCATGAAGAAATTACTTAATTAGACCTATTTATCATTTATTTAAAGTGCTTTGAGATTATATTTGTTGCGAAGTGGCACAATGTAAAAAAAACAATAATTAATTTAAATTAAGTACTATATGTCCATGGAATGTTTTTATTTTATGTATTAATTGGAAGAAAGTCGACAAAGTTGATAAGATTAAAACTGGTTTCATGTGATTGGGGGTACATTTTTGAACAATTCTGACCTTAACTATTAGAAACCTTTGACACAAGGTCCAAACAGAGACAAAAACCTGCATTGCATGAATCTGGTGGGTCTGTTTCAGGTTGCAAATTCCTTTCAAGCATAAAATGTGAAGACTCCAACTCAGACCTCTCCATCATTTCTGTCTTTAAAGAGTAAAACCTTTCCTACCAGTCTGCCACCAGTGATCCAGAACAGGAACCCCAAAGTTCTTCTTTGCCCATTCCAGTGTCTCCACATCACATCGCTCTCCTGCCACAAATAATGTCTGAAACCTGCAAGAGCAAAATAAAAATAAAAACCTTCAAGCAATCAGCACATAACTCTACTGTCTCCAATAAAATAATTACATTTTATTCACATCTGTTTTTTATGTTTACATTATAATAATAATTATGTTATCAAAATCAAGTTTGGTCCATTAAGATGTCAGATGTAACAAACCAAGTGGTTCACACATGCACAGATGTGTCATCTTTATCGCCATCCACAGAAAACCTTGTATTTGTGACTTTTGCAGAATTTTGGAGGATGGCATTCAGTCCTGAATGAAAGCAAATGTTTGCCTAGGAATAGATGCATGCAAATGAAAAGCTGGATAGAATCTGACATGACATCCAGATTGTGTTATCCAAAAACCCATAAAATAAAATAAAAAGGAGTCCCTGCAGCCTGGTACTATGAGCACAGCTTTTATCTCTTCAGTGTTAGAGCCCAATTAGATCCACAGACTTTCAAATAAAGCATGTGCCTCAGGGATTGGGCCATTTGAACAATCAATTTGATGCATATTTTCACAGAGCCGAGTAGCTTGTGTGCTGGTTTACTAGTGTGTTATAAGAGTTCTCCAAAGTGTAAGGCTTGTGCTGTGAAAAACTGGGTCGTATCAGCTGGAAACATCTGAGGCTGACAACTTCTCCCAGAACACCTGTGATGTGATTCTAATGTGGGAGGATATCTTAAAGGAAGATGTTCGTCTTCAAGTCGACACACCCCAAACCCTCACAGTGTGAAGGATCCTTTCACTTTGGCTGACTAAATCTACAATGTTTTCTCAGGGTTTAAAGCTGTGGAGGGGTTTGAAGGGTGCGGGTGACGAGGCAAAGACAAGCAGGGTCTGGGTCTGATTTCCTGTCTACATCCGACAGAATATGCCTAAAACTGGAATTATTCCTTTTTATTCTCCATCTGTTTTATTTTCATTCAGCTTTTCATTTATCAGTTTATACATGCAACAGGTCTTTAACTTTGTCCTTTTGATTAAAAATACGCATCTTTATGTCATTTATCTTTTTTACATGATATTTCTGTCCCTGCATGTTTAGAATTCTCCTCTGCTCTCTGTGTTGCACACAGTGGAGTTCTGGAAAGGTAACCTTAGTTAGCCCCTCCTGGCATAACGGTAGGGGAATCGGTGATGTCTGAAAACTATCCATGACCTACAGTAAATGTGACTCTGCTCCATGGTAGGGTCCGACCTCTCTGTAGGGTGTAGATGAGCAATCTACAGAGCAAAGTCCTCCACCTTTCATACAAACAGCAGGCCGCCATTCTTCCTTCCTCTAGACCCTCAAATCATTTTGACTTCTAAAGTAATGATGTGACCTGAAATCACAAAATATCAACATGTCCGTCCAGCAAGCTGTTTCAAGGACACGTAAATTCTTCTTCACCAGTCCCTTCTTTTTCAACATTTTAACCCATGACCCAAAACACCACCATTTCCATCTCTGGCCTCAGCGGCTCCTCCCACATCATTCGCTCCAAAACTGGCTACACATGGCTGCTCATATTTAAATGAACTGGGAGCTCTATAGAAGACTAGAAGTGGAACTAGAATGCCATGAAGACCCAACGAGTGATTCAGTTCACAGACCTGTTAGTAACATTTGGTACAGTCATGGGAATAGACCATTTAATTGTTACGTCTAAATGTAAAATGCATTGTGAGTTTACTGCATGACAAACATGCTCATCGGCCAATTTATCAGGTCCACCCTGCTCGTACCATGCTGGACCCAAGTTTGGCCTCAGGAATGCCGTAATTCCTGGTGACACAGATTCCTAATAGATATTGAGCAGAAACAAGAGCAGAACAGATAGGATGGGTTCATGCCTTCATATCGTTTATGCCAAAGTCTGACCCTATCATCAGCCACTCCCACTGAAATGGAGACTCACCGTATATTTTCTCTTCTTCAGACCATCCTCTGTCAACCCTAAAGATGGTTGTTTGTGAAAATCCCAGTAAATACTCAGACCAGCAACCATGCAACCATGCCAGAGTTCATAGTTACTTAAATCCTCTTTCTTCCTCATTCTGATGCTCAGTTTCAGCTTCAGTGGGTCGTCTTTACCATGTCTACATGACCAGAAGTGTTGAGATGCTGCACTGTGATTGGCTGATTAACAACAAACTGAGCTGAGGTACCTGATTAAGTTTCCATAATGCTGTATTTGTCTAAATATTTCTGCTGATTAAACAAATAAAATCAGCTATGAGCAATATTTAGAATACATATTTATCAGAAGGCAGTATGTGACAACCTGAAAGGATCTCACACTGATCATTTTAAAACGATGGGATCCAGGAATGAAGTGTTCTGTTGCATTTTGATGGTTATTTTTTGAAAACAGAAAGCTCTAAAAGAAAAAAAATATCAGCATAAAATGGCATATAGTTATAAGTGAGCCATGTTAAGGCTCCTTAACTCATGTTTGTATGCTCTAAAAAACATTTTTCCAGTTTATGTCTGGACTGCAAGAAGTGCATCAAAGTCAAGGACAAAACAACTGGATAAAAAAAAGTTTGATTCATACTTAAAGCTTCAAATTTAAGCAAAAAATTCTGAATCAATAAATGTTTGGCTCATGGACCTGATAGGTACTTTATGTTCCGATCCAAAAAAATCCATTACGTCCCTACTGACCACAGAGCATTAAGATACTTTAAGATAGCAGTTTACTGGTTTAAACAGAGGTTCAGAGGAAACACCAGCTGGAGAACAAGCCATCACTTTGACCTTAGATCTGTTGTGGGAGGGCCATGATTTGGCTCCGAAAGCCAAGTCTGTGAGAATTAGCATCATCTGTGCTCTGTTGTTGTCAGAAACACAGGATAGAAAAGTATCTTTTACATCTCCATACACACATGGACAGAAAAGAGCTGAATAAATTCCCCAGTTTATCAGGTTATGGTTAACAGCTTATGTGGAGAGATTGAACCAGAACAAGGCTGCAGGTCCGGACGGTGTGGGCCTCGGGGGTCAGGGCAGCTGTGCCGGATTCTTCAGCAACTTCAGCATGAGTCAGGAAAGAGTTCCTGTGCTGTGCAAAACACCCTGCCTTGTTCCAGTACCTAAAAAATTCCCCTCTGAACCAGGTGACGACAGACCAGTCGCCCTCACACCTCACACCACGTCCAGCCGACACTGGCTTGCCTCAGCTGAGCTTCAGCTATTTGAATTAACAAAAAGTTGAACACGTGTCCCTGATAAAGTGACTGGAGAGGAAAAAACTGGTGCGAGCAGCTCTAAAGAAGCTCGACCACTGCATGGAAATGAAGCTGCAAACTGAAAACACTCGACAGCACCAGCTTTCTGAAAATCCACAAACACAGTCCAGTAAAGTCACTTCTCACTTGTTCATGGGAGATGCTCTCAGCAGAGACTCCCTTTTATCTTCCTTAAAATACTGCTGACAGAGCGTCTGCCCCATCTGTCATCCTACAGCACGACTTCCATCACAAGCTGCACTGCAGCCTGCACACAAAGTAGGTTTTGCAGCTATCGTGACTATAGCTCCATCACACCGACAAAAGCTTTTACAACTGAACAGGTGCATGAAGACGTTTATCCAAGAGTCGATAAATTGCACACATTGTAGTTGAGCTTCTCAGCATGGAGTAATGTGTTTCCTTATAGAGCTAAAAGCTTTTCTCAAAGGTTTTACGGCCTTCTTCAGAGCTGTTAGTACGGACATTTCTGTCAGAGTTTAATGGGGGGGGGCAAATAGCAGACTAAATGACAAGGCATCACTGTCACACAATGGTGATTTACAAGAAAGACTGAGTTGAGACTTGAAGTAAATAAGCAGCTTTAATTTATTCTGCTATTACACCTTTTTTTATGTGTTAAAATTCTAAATAATCAACTAAAAATTCGATGCAGTGTGCTACCATGAAATCACGTATTGCCTTTGTAGTGCAAGCTCTGTGGTTTTAATCAAGGCCAAAGGGAAAGGCAAAATCTTTGGTCCACTAATCCCAGAAGACATATCAAAATGATGCAAAAACAAAAAAAAATACAAGTGATATAGAAGGTGTCAGAACTGAGAGGACAAATAACACAAATATTAAGCAAAGAGATGGCAGAAAAAAATCTGAGACTGCAGAAGCAGCATTTTAATAATGGATTGTGCATTCAGCCCCCTGAACAACAGAAGATCCAGCACGCAGTGCCAGACTTACTGAGTGATTCACTGGGGCCGAAGGTCACCAACACACTGAATTGCTTTATGATTGTGTGCCAAGAGGCATTTTCAGACTGCTGAACAGAATAAAGGTGGTAAATGACACCACGACCCCTCTAGTTAGGTTTTGTCTACTCCACTTGAAACAATTAACAAATGTGATCACCTCAGCAAGTATGTGATTCTCTGAGCCAAAATAAAACCATGAAAAATGTTTGCTTTTAAACACCAAGAAACAGACAATCTGTACTTGCATGGGAACACCGAGACAACAAATTATAAAAGTCAGGTTTGACATAAGCGGGGCAAGACTGAGCTGCTGTTTGTTATCCATCCTGATTAACACCCGAGAGGAGCAAGCTGAGGGTGCAAGCTGTTAGGAGGGAGCTGAGTGTCAACAGATGGCCACCGACTAACAAGAGCCTGGAGAAACTGAACAGACCACCATCCTGAACACTTTAATATCTCTGCTTGCATTTTAAACCTTTAATAAACCCTGCAGCTGATAACTGTCTCGAAAGTTTTACAGATAACGTAATCAAAAACACAAACCTGATTTTTTTTCTGCCTTTTAGCCCACAGACTCTCCATTAACCCATAATACACCCCTGACTGCCATCAGTTATATTATACGCATATTCTCAGGAACGGTAGTGTGTAACGCTGTGGGATGGGCAGCTTACCCTTTAGGTGATCTATAGAAATCATCCAGGTATTTATATCCCGTCCCGGAGGTTTACAACCCACCCAAAAACTGTAGTGTTTATTCTGATGCTTCATGATAACACCATTATTTCTTACATTTTCATCATAAAAAAAGATTGCTATCATTATTATGTTGCTGAGAAATCTGTAGTCTGATACATACACTTTGTGTAAAAGTTTCCACCAATCAGAGAGTTTACATTTATGTTAATGTTCAATCAGAAGTAGCCAAAGATCAACAAGTGAGCAGAAAGTTCTATGTTTGCCTCAAAAAAAGAAAAATAATGGTCCTCTATGGCTGGCATAAAGTCAAAAAGATGCACAGTGATGCCAAAAATGCAGCCAAGTTGGAGGTGTGAGGATAGGAGGTAAATAGAAGCTGAAATAACTGAATGAGGAAAAAAATGTACACATGTTAATAGTTTCTATTGTGTGTGTTTCTAGGCAATTATTTCTTCTCCTGAAAAAATGTAAAGAACAATGATCAGATCTTGGTCACTGTTGTAGTGTGTGCTAATTCTACAAAGTACTGTGAGAAATATGTTCCGTTTTCTTCATGTGGTTGGCCTTTATGCTGCCATATCTATTGAAACATTCATCTTGCATCATTATGGACTAATAACATGACAAATGATGCTGTCTGCATGTTGACTGGGATTATAAGAGCTGAGCGTCTACAGTACGTGGAATTTTATATTAAAATGAAAACCAAACAATAAATTTTAAGGGTTAATCATGACAAGAACATAGATCATGGTGATACAATGTGATTAGTTTGTAAAACTCAGATCTTTTGTGTTTTAGCATCAAAAGCTGGACAGATTTAAGCATTTTAGTTTTTGCTCACTGTAAATATCTGATTACAAAACAATTTTCAGTCATTAATTAGCATTAAATATGACAAATAATGGCTGGCTGACAATATCAGACCCAAAGGTAAGATCAGACCAGAGCTGTCTTGCTTTGCTTTGAAGATTTAAATCACTGAAAAGCTTTTAACTAATCTGAGAAGCTCATTTAATCATCTATTTATGAACTTTTCATTTCCAACCTCCCTCCATAGTACAGAATAACCACATCAATTAGTACTATTGTCTACCTTGCCAGAGGATATTTCTTCCCTATTGCGGCATGGGGGTCCTGCTGGCGAATGGCACGGATAGCAGTGGGCGCTGTAAACATGGAGGAGGCTCCATGTTCAGACAGGACACGGAAGAACGCTCCAGGATCGGGAGTCCCTACAGGCTTCCCCTGTGAATGGAGAAATAGTTTACAACCTGCATCGCTGCCAAGGCCGTGGGGATCACACTCCTGTAAATAATTTATGCCTCTAATGCAAACAGCAGACACAGAGATTGTTGCTGAAGCTCAAAAACATTACAGGAATCTTTCCACATGGTGCTTAGAACAAACTACAAACTGTAAGCAAACACAGAGCAGCTGCCAGCGACGAGAAGCACCTTGGAAGGCTGCCTTCAACACACATGAGCCAGAAAACCAGATTAGAAGAAACAGTTATGTAAAAAGGAGAGATATAAAGTAGAGACCAACAGGTAACGTCTCTCAGTGAGACCATATATGGAAATGAATGAGCATTATATACAGAAACAGTGTTACAGCTGTCATTTCTCTATTGGATAAATATGTGTATGTGTGCATGTGTGGGTGTGTGTGTGCGTGTGCGTGTGTGTGTGTCCAATCGACACAACTAAAAGAAGAAAGGCCTTCAGAGAGTGAATATGTTAGAACAAGAGCCGTGTGAAACAAACACTGATTTAACGTGGGCTGATTGATTAATGACTAAAGAACACTTTTTCCAACCGATGATTCATTTCTATGCTGATGATGTTCAGAGATACTCCATGGATCCTGATGAAACCAGTCAGCTGGTCAGACTACAAAGACATTCAGATTTTTCTCCTTCTAAATTCAGACACTGAGGTTTTCGTCTTGGGACCTGAGCACCTCAGGAAGACTCTGGAAGGTATTACCTTGGTTTCCTACAGTGAGGAACCTTGCAGTTACTCAGGACCAGGATCTGTCCTTTGACTGGCATATAAAACTGGTTTCTAAGACCACCTTCTGTGATATTCCCAAAATGAGGTCCATCCTGTCTCAGAGTGATGCAGATAAACCACTCCATGGATTTGTCAGTTCCAGACGACTGTAATTCCTGATTATTGTTCTACCCCAGAAATTCTCTGGTAAGTTTCCATCTGATCCAAGATGCTGCAGCGAGGGTTCAGATGGGAGTAAGCAGCCCTTTCCTCCAGTTTTATCTTCTCTTCATCGGCTCCCTGTTTAATCCACAACAGATTTTTTCTTTTCCTCACATATAAAGCTTTTACTGTAGTTAGGGCTAGGGATATGAACCAAATTTCATACCTCGATAAGTTTTTTCTTAATTACAATATACATATTATATCTCGATGTAACGTTTTTGGTGAAGTATCAGAGGAGATGGTTTAAATTTACAGACTTGAGTGCAAAATGCACTTTTATTAAGAATCAGAAGCTCAAATGCATTAAAACATTTGACTGAAATTAAAGTAGACGTGTATTAAAATGATTTTAAAAATTACTTTCAACGACCATAACAAGGCTACAGTTATGCAAAATGCTAAAAAAGAGATAGTTTTTAACTCAAAACAAGCTCAATGTAAGTCAATATAACTCAATGTAGGCTCCTCTGCTCTCTTTAATCTTCATTGTCTCTCTTCTTCTTTCTTGGATTTATGGTTCCTGTTAAACCCTCTTTCCTGTCCAGGCAGATGGTCATTCTTCCTGGTTCTGGTCCTGATGGAGGTTTTCCTCTACACCGTCTCCTCATACAGCTCAGAAAATGGAAGATTAAATACAATTGTAATCGTCAAAAGCATCCATATCAAACAGCTGTTGTTAAAACACACATTTAATCAAGACCTTTTTTTCTTGCTAGATGTTAGTGCCTGAGAATTCATCTTTATGCCATTCAGCATGTGACAGCACACAAAAAGAGATTTTTTCTTCTCCTACTGCATTTTGAAACTTTGCCTAGAGGGACGTACCTCATAGAGAATTGTGCTGTTCCCATGCAGCAAAGGACCGTAGCAGATATATGAATGCCCCACTACCCAGCCCAGATCTGATGCTGCCCACCAAACCTGCATTCAATAACAAAACAAGAACTGTATAACAGCATCCTGAGAAAACTTCAACATGCTTAGACCGATAGTGCTTGAAGGCACTATAAATGTAAATCAAATATCAGATGTTCTGAAAACTTCTGAAAACAAAAATAAACTATTTTTTCATGTATTTCATAGAAATAAAATCTTCTCTGAAGTGGAAAGTGGTCGATCCCGTTGCCGATTTCATGCTATTTCATTTCCCTGAATAACAATAACAAAAAAAGTGCTTCATCATCTTACATCTCCAGGACTGAGTCCATAAATATTTGACATGGTCCATTTCAGCATAACAGCGTAGCCTGCAGTGTCTCGCACAACACCCTGAGGGACGAGATAAGAAAAACATCAGATTGCTGACAGGTGCTCCAAAAACAAAACGGAGTGAAACACTAGTTGCATTAAAGATTTGGACACAAGGAAGCCGAGGTTCAACGTCACTTTCAAACACGCTAAAGGAGATTATATTTCCTTTCTGAATGATTGCTTCTGAAACATATACCGGTGTCAGCCTTTTAGACGGCACTAATAACTAACAAACATTTCTGAGCAAAGCAGTGTGCCCTGGAGTGTTTGTGTCTGCAAGAACTCAGTTATTGTCCACCTGCAGCAACAACAGCATTACTTCCGTCAATCAAAGAGAAAAAGACGGCAGCCACAGCAGCAGCATGAGGCCCAGGGGCTTGCCTGCAGGAGGTTAGATTATAACACGTGTTTGTCAAAGTTCACGTTTTTCTATTTAAAGAAAGTCAGATTTCTCATTTGTGGAAGCCTGCGGGATATTCTCCCCACACAAGCGTCTGCCTGGGTGGAAATGTTCTGCTTTATCTGTTTATTAGACAAGTTTGAAAATACGTAGCTCCAATACAAACCACAGTTAAACCTTCACATTTTTTACATGAACTTTTTTATGGAAATGAAATATGGAGGGTCAGGAGAGTCTGAAAAAGGGATACAGCATCTTTATACAGTAATGAGTACTTTATTATGAAATAAAAATATAGATTGCTACACATAGTTCAAAAATGAATTCATGTAAAAAGAAATGAAAATGCAAAGAGTTTTACGGTAACCCATTTTAAATTGAAATATCAAAGATGAATTGCTAATTGTATTCATTAATTCATTCCTGAGTTTTGTAAATGCATTTCCAAATGCCATTTCTAGAAGTAGTATGAAATAACACAAATTCGATTAGAAAAGCCTTTCCATTTCATCCATTTAAAAAAGTCATTCCCTTTCCCATTTCCATTCCTCCCTTGCATCTTTTAATCCTTTTTGCAGTCTCATTTCCTTCATGGTTTACCCTCCATTTAGCTTTCCCTGACACTTTGCGACCTTGAGCTGTGAAAATCAAGTTAAACCAATCACAGCTGCTTCTGAGCTGTTCCAGCTCTCTCATTGGTTAGACAGCCATATTTTATATACGACCTCATTGAACTTTAAGAGAATTTCTTCTTCTGAACGCTGGAAGGATGCTTCAGATTTCTATTCAAAGTATTTATTTTTAAGAAAATGCAACTACAAAATTGATTTTGAAATGCAGGTGAAGAAAATGGAAATTACCATTTTATATGTAGGAAATAGAAAGGTAGTTAGAAAGGTAATGTTTATGAAATGTGTGATTTATTGCTTCTTTTAGAAAATTTCTCTGAATTTGTTTAGTTAAATAC
>JBBDHI010000025.1:19572147-19582321 GCA_037177115.1 Craterocephalus stercusmuscarum
GGCCGAAATGAGTTTCCTCCGCAGGGTGGCCGGGCTCTCCCTTAGAGATAGGGTGAGGAGCTCGGTCATCCGGGAGAAGCTCGAGGTAGAGCCGCTGCTCCTCCGCATCGAGAGGATTCAGATGAGGTGGCTAGGGCATCTGATCAGGATGTCCCCAGGACGCCTCCCTCAGGAGGTATTCTGGGCACGTCCCACCGGGAGGAGGCCACGGGGTACGCACAGGACACGCTGGAGGGATTATATCTCTCGGCTGGCCTGGGTGCGCCTCGGGACCCTCCCGAATGAGTTATCTAATGTGGCTGGGGAGAGGGAAGTCTGGGCTTCCCTGCTTAGGCTGCTGCCCCCGCGACCCAACCCCAGATGTGATCCCCTGTAGTTGAATCACATCCTCTGGTCCCCCTAACCACCCTCCCAGTCTGCCAGTCCAGAGGTACTGTCCCCGATGTCCATAGAATGTCCATGCGATGCAGAGGAGGCGTGTCAACCAAAGCAGCTCTACTCACTCTTCTGAAGGTGTAGTGGTGGGATTGTGGAAGTCTTTGAAGTATTCCTGTATAGTATTCATATAACTATTTAAAGTAATATATATTTACTGTTGAAAATTTAATAAAAAAAAGAGGTGCATGTTGGGTAGTACTGTGGCCTTGGACCCATTTTGCTATTGAGCAAAATGCCCGATTTTTGCTGTAAAAAAATAAATAAGTGGACTAATAAAATTAAATATAAAGGGCTGTATAATTACCAGCTTGTTTGCTACTGTGACCTGGCCAAGTCACATGTCTTGGAGGCTATTTAGCAAAATTATTAGTAGTCTCCTTTCCTACGCAATGCTTGAAAAATTAGACCCCTGGATCCCCAAAACCTGCCAGAGATTTCCCTAAACATGAAACGTGTCCATTACTTTTTAAATTATGTTTCTACAGTTTCTCGGTCACTTTGGTGCTTTTCTCACAATAAAATTAACATTTGCTGGTCAGACCTGACAGGCCCAAATGTATTATGAGGGTCTGTGAGCCCCCATTCAGAAGGAATCGAAGTTGTTCAACAAATTCATCGACAAACTCAAACATTTTACATCTTAAAGTAAACCCAACTTGTTAGATTATAGAGTGTTAATGGTTAATTATTTTTATTGCAGGAAGCTGTAAAAATAATCTTTAATCATTATGATTTATTGATATAAATAAAAATGTTTATGTGAGAACATCTGAGTCTCTGAGCTGAGCATCATTTGATTTGAGCATAGTTGTTGCTCCTTTTCAGTCTTCAAAAATTGCTTAAAGGAAATTAATGTCCTACTTTGGTCATGAACATTATATTTCTGTCAGGTTCCAGCAAACAGAGGACAGATGTGTCTTTTTTCAATAAACATGCTCAGGTTCAGATTAAAATCTATTGCTGGTCACATTTACAACCACAGAACAAGAAATCATTTGCGTTAGTACTTAGATAAAACATTGTATAATGAAGCTTTGAACAGGTGTTTACATTCCTTAATGCTGTTTTCTCTCAGAAAACATCTGTTAGACGGACTAGGCCGTGCAGTAGATGTTTGGATCCTTAAAGGAGTCACCGTGTGAAGGCCTTGAAGGCTTCAATCTCTCAGCTTTTTGCTTTGTCTCCTAACTTTTTTCCTCTAAATTCATGCGTGACAAATCTGAAGAGTTTATGAGCCAAAAGATAAAGCAAGGGATGTAGCTTTGGACTGGAATTGCCGGTATCTATGAAAGTCGGACAGACAGAGGAAACACTGACGGTGGACCTCAGGCTGGGTGATAAGCTTTCAGATGAACCTGCATGTGCTTCAGGTCATCATAGGAAGCATGTTGAGGCTGCAGAACTGTGCCAGATTTCCTGCTTTGTCTGGCACTCTGCAAAGCAGACTGTCCTATTGAGCTCATCTGTACAATGTCCAGACATCGCAACTATTTACACTCTCAGATTATTGCTTTTTAGGAGTTCAGGTTTTACTTTTACAGCAGCTTAAAACTATACACAATCACTTTCTAAGTTATTCCAAAAGTAAACAGCAGATAAAGATTGTGGCATTTTTTGGAGAGACTGAAATCCCACGCAGACACCGAGGTTTGAGCTTTGGAAGAGGTGCAGAGCTTGCAGAAGGAGGAGAGTCCTCCAGTAAAACAGCTAGCAATAAATAAAGACCACACCATATATGTGCATTTCCTCTTCACAGCCGTATGGAAACAGATCACCTGAAGGCGTGACCTTTGGACCTTGTCTTGTCACAGCACCCTGAGCATGAGGCAACACTCAGATTTACAGGGGCGGAGATGCTGTTCCCGGCTGGCCATGGTGTCTTATTTGACCATAATAGGTCTCGCAGGGGTTTAAAAACTGTTGCTGGTAGCTGAAGTTTCTCTGGGCCGAAGGAGATCTGCTAAAACCCAGTAGGCGGAGAGGCCTAGAAGGGAGCAAAAGGTTTTGTGAGGTATACAGAAGTAAGGATGCCATGGTAACCCAGAGAAACTTGGGTTCATGAGGCAGAAAAGTGTCTTCCCTGAGAAACGGCTGTGAGGACCATAAATCTACAAGGCCGGAGAAATATAATTCAAGGCAGCAGGTCTTACCTTTTATATCCTTGTGCAAAAATCCATAAACAGCTTGCTTCATCTCACGATTTTCCGGTGAAATGCTCATCAAATGTACCAAGACTCTTAAGCTCTTGACAGAAGGAATATTTCAACTTTATGTCTTAAATAATCAGAAATGGAGAATATGGCTTTCACGTCCAAAAAATGTTATTTATGAATGTTTTGCTGCTGTGGGTGAAAGGAGAAGAGAAATGATCAGCTTCAAACATCATCGTGGTGGTTCATCAGGTTGCAACAAAGAGGACATTTTCAGTGTCGGCATCCCCGGGGATGTGAAAGAAGATGTTCTGTCTGCAGAAGTTATTGCTGTCTGTGAGACTGGGTGACGCCCTTAGTACTAAAAATTAGCCCAGTGTTGAATCCTTCTTTAAACTTGAGCTTCTTTCTTTAATTTGACTATTTCAGCACACCTGTACAGAGCAGGCGACACTGCAACCTGACCCATCAACTTCCATCTGGCCCTGGTGTTTGGGCATGCAATGATATTATTATTCACGTTTCCACTTTCGTTTCACTTTTTATTGATACCTTTAACTGAATTCTTATCTGTTTTTAATACGCTCATAGTCCTTTTCCACTGTTTCACTTATTAGAATTTAATTTGATCTAATTCTGTCTGATGTTGAGTTTTATTATTTATTTAATTTGGTTTTAGGTAATTACATTTTTTATTATTATAGTATTATTTCATTCTGCTACGTTATATTATGTTAATCAATTTTTTTCTTTTTTTCTTTTCTTTTGATTTCCCCCCTAAGTCCCCTGATCATTTTCCATACTATAATCTCCCTTTATCATGTTTTTTTCTATGCATATCTGGCAGTTTCTTATTTGCAACATTTTCCCCGCTTATAGCCATTGTGACCCTTGAACGTTGTTTAGAATTCAATCCTTTAATGTTTTTTCTGTCTTCATCAGCTTTCTTCGTATCATTTTGGAAAGAATCTTTCACATCCAGGTTTGGATCCAGATATAAATGTCATTTCTTCTTTTGCTTTAATTTGGCTGAGTTATCATGGATACATTTGAAAAAATATCTTCTGATGTAGTTTCTATTGTACATGAATAAAATAATTTCTTTAGAAAAATTTTCCATGTTGTTATAACAGCAAAAAAAAGAAATCTGAGTGGACTTGCTGATTTTCATTGTTTGCTTTAAAACAACAAATACTCAGGATTTTGACACTTGTGCTTAATGTAATAAAAAACTAAAAAAAACTATTAAAAAAAACAAACAAACATCACTTTTCAAGTTGTGCCTCTTTATTCAGACCAACAACAGCCTCCTACTCATAGAGTCCCATTACGTGTGTGAGTGCAGCTCATTGTTCCTGCAGCGGGTTGAGCATCTCATGGCTACACTTGAGTTCCTGAACCCGTTTGGCCCGTTGCTGCCACCAGATCAGCACTAGCATTGAGCCAAACCTGCCAACACAACTATCCTTTCATTCGCCGTTTGCCACACATGCATCGGTACTTCCCCCTACACAAACGCACACACACACTCAGCTCGCCCACGCAATCTGCTCCATCAGCCTCGTTCTCTTGTTCCACGTTGCGCTCAGATTCCTCCCCCATGTATTTTCCACCATCTTGCCCTTTCTGGTGAGTGTTGATCTGTGAGTGTGGGTCGACTCTGGACAGGGTTCACATATGAGACAGCGGGATGAGAGGGGCGCCATGCAGCCACAGAGAGCCACCACTGCAGCAACATGCCTTATTCATCCTCCTTTTCCTCCTGGCTGCAGCGCCTCTATCAGATGGGCTCTGGAACACAGAGCTCCAGCCTACCCTCTGACAACAATGATGGATATAATCACTGCCAGCAACTAACATCCCCTCATTTCTCTCGCTTCTTATTCTCGGCACACATTAAACCGTCGAAAAACGTGATGAATTGTGACCTTGATACCGCGATAAAATCATGTTGTAGTTTATTCCCCTCATAAGCGCCCATGATGGATGACGCAACTCTTTCAGGTTTAGTGCAGTCACTGTCTCTGAGTATCTATTCAGCATATCTCTGTTGTGTTTTCCTCAGATGTCTCTGAGTCTGTGCTCAGTCACTCGCTGTTCCAGGCTCCCAGGGGGAGAGGAGATGAGGCTGGGAAGCTCTGATGGGAAAGTGGGCCAGCGCTCGCAGCCCTCCACTGGAGAGCTCCTTAAAAGGCCTGGAGAGATGATGTCGTGGACACCCACCCCCCTTTCCCTCGCACACTTTTTCCTCCTTTCTCCAGCAAAGCCCAGCAGCAGACCCAGGCTATGGCCAAACTCATTATGCACATGAGAGAAACACACGACAAAGATGACTTCATTGAGCTGAAATAAGGCCGTCCATCCATCAGCAGGCTGGAATAGCTTGTTATGAAGGATAGGATTTCCTGAGCTTGGGGTTTTTCTGCCTGGCCATGCTCACTCAGTCTGCTTTCATTTTGAACTTCTTTTCTTTTCAAAGTGTCTTCAAAAATTGTAGAACTGCTTTTAAGTTCCCTTTGTAGCACAAAAAAAGCAGAAATGCAAGATCATGTTAGCAGCGAGAGATGCAGAAGTGCTCTTTTGTAAGTTGCACTTAGCTAAGAGCGAAACTTCTTTATTTAGACACTTTCTGCACACATCGCCTGGGGCCGCCACGCTCTGGAGGCCTGTAAATAGCAGATATTCCTCTCACGCAGCTGCAGGCCTCTGAGTTTCTGCAAATCAACCTGATTCTTTCCATCATTGTCTGCGACGAGGGTCAAGAAACACATGATGTGGAAAATGCCAAAATACAAAGCCCGATGCCCTCCGTGACCTCAAATCATAGTTTTTCAGAGCTTTTTTCTCTTTTGCAGGTGAGCGCCAGCGCTTGGAGTGAGATGTGTCAGGCGTGTGTGGGCGAGCTCATCACCCTCTCCCCACAGGGGCCGTAATCTGGGAGCCATCTGCTGTTATCTGGGGAATGTTCTCTGCACACTTCATGGACATATATGTCCCAGTGCTTTGACATCTTTGCTATTTTTAGCATCAGCCCACCACTGGAGGTTGGTATGATGTCACGCGGGCCTTTAAAATAAATCTGGTTTATCTTGGATTGGACTTCCTGACCACTCTTCATGATGTGTTTGTTTGTGTTTATTCATCTGTCAAATTGGATTTCTTTCTATTTCTGTAGCTTACAGGCGCTTATTTCAGCCCCATTTACATCCTTCTTTCTGAAACAATGGTGTGACTCGTTAAAGCGTGGATAGAAAGTGAATGCAATGATCTGGGAAGCTTTTAAATCTTGCATGGCCTGTTGATTCTGACATTATTATACTAAAAGAGGCAAAATATTTCCTGAAAAGGGGATGACATAACGTTTCAAAATGCCCTCAGAAAAGTGCAAGCTCCCCATGTCATGTGCTACCTTCGCGTTACACATGCCGGTATGGAAGTGTGAGACAATATTAAGCTCGATATAACCAAGATAAGGAAGCCTGCAGAATAAATCCTCCATCCTGAGCTGCATAAGGAGACGGTAAGGATGAAAACCTCCACTGGAACCAGAACCAGGAGGGGTGGCTATTTGGTGGGATGGAGAGGACAGGAAAGAAAAAGAGAAACAATGAATGAAACAACAATGGCAGATATTTCTACATGGAGGGTAAAGAGAGCAGAGGAGCCCAGTGCATCATGGGACGTCCCCCAGCAGCCTCGGCCTACAGCAGCAGAACTAAAGGGATGGATCAGGCTCACCACGCCAGACCTGACTAGAAGATTTAATAGAACATTATAAGCCTGATCTAAAAGGTAGAGAGAGAGGTTGTCTGCTTCCTGAAGCCAAACTTGGAGCTGGTTCCACAGAGAGGGGTCTGAGAGCTGGAGGTTCTGCCTCCCAGTCGACCTTCAGATCCTCCAGGAATCACCAGTAGACCTCCAGTCTGAGAGTGAAGCTGTGCTGGGAAAATCTGGAGCTCTGAGATTTTCTTGGTCACTAAGAGCTTTATATGTGAAGAAAACAGAAAAATCTGTTGTGGGTTTAACAGGGAGCCGATGAAGAGAAGATAAAACTGGAGGAAAGGGCTGCTTACTCCCATCAGAACCCTCGCTGCAGCATCTTGGATGAGATGGAAACTTTCCAGAACATCTCTGGGACAGAACAATAATCAGGAATTAGTCGTCTGGAAGTAACAAATCCATGGAGTAGTTTATCTGCATCACTCTGACACAGGATGGACCTCCTTTTGGGAATTTCACATAGTCATGAATGTAGCCTACAGCTATGAGGCTGGAATAAAAAAAAAAGTAAAGGTGCATCACACAGTGATACATACCAGGACATGACCGCCATCTTGGAAGGAAGCTCTTGCATCATCTCCATTTAAAACCAGTGCTGCCTGGTTAGATTTTGTGTTCTTTGGTTAAAAATGATTAGTGAAGAGATAGAGAGCGTAAAAAAGAAAACAAAAGACAATGGAGTAAAAAAGATGTCATAACATGAGAAAAGCCTCAGAAGAAGCAAGAATACAATAAAGCAGGTCACCATCCTGCAGGCTTTAGAAGTCCATCTCCATCTCCATCTAGTTTGAATCGGGGCCGGAGTTGCCCATCCCTCTAAATAAACCAACACATGATATTGTGACAACTTGATATTCTTTATCTTCTTTTAAATCTTTATCGAGAAAAAGTAACTAATCCTACTTCTTTTAGAGCTTAATACGATGTTACACTAAGCAGACCTGCTCCTTTGAAAGTGGGCCCAAGGGTTTTTAAATTCAGAAGATCTTTGTAAACTGAAGTCGCAATTTATGGTGACAGCAGTTCCTTCTGTGCAGATGAACTCCTACCCTCTACCACCATTCACTGGTGTAGAGGTATAAAACCAGAATGGGACTGTTAAGAGTTGCCACATGTGATGATCAGCGTCAGTCGCCACCTTGTCAGCTGTAACGCTGCCACACCTTGTTGTGAGGCCCACGCCTTGCTGATAACACGGCTGAATCAAACGCTACAGTAGGTCAGCGCGATAGAAATACCACTCTGTCCACAAATACCAGCCCAGTGTGCAGGGGACCTCATTCCTCTGGCTGCACTCTGGACTCCAGAGATGAGGATTGTGAATATTGGCACTAAAACTGCCTTGACCCAATTTATAGTGCACTCTAAAATTAAACTGCATTGCAGAGAGCGGTTCACTAATCAGGCTCACATTTCTGTGGCAAATAACAAATGACTGATCAGATTATAAGAGAGCAAAAGGAAGGAATTAAGAGTGAACTTTCAAATTAGACAGTTTCTGTCTGCATGAATTTTTTACTTTATTTCTATCTCTTCTAGACTTAAGAGACAAATATGCACTTTTACATTGCATTCCGACCTGCATTCGTTTTGCCCCTGATCTAATTGATTATCCTGGTGTCAGACAGCCTACAGGTCAAGCTGTACACTGCAGAAGTTAGTGCCATCAAATGGCTGCATAAAGAGTTATAATGATATGTGGGAGGCTTCACTGCAGCTCGGTAGCATAAGTAACACATTTCTATTTTAAGATGCTGCTTGAGGGCTTCCTTTGTGAAGCATGTGGCTGAAACCTTACTGGCCTCCTTTAAGGACCAGAAGATGCTTGTTTTCGTCATTAATTCAAATGCAAAGATATTTAAGTATTTCTGAGTGTCTTTAAGAAATATCTTCTGCTATGGACTTTGGGACTACCAACATGATGGGAGATGAACTAATGTGTTCAAACAAGACATATGACACCTGTCGACAGGAAGAGGAAACTTCCCACAAGTGTCTTTAAGTACCGTTCATGACAAACGGCATGGCCTGTGACCACTGACCGGGAGAATGCACTCGCAGGGCTCACGAATCCTGACCATCCACAGGGGCTGAGTTCAGTTCACAGCGTGTAAGTGGTATTTAAAGCTGACAGGGCAGAGGCTTTTAAGACTGAATGCAGCTCTGTTTTTCCGCTCATGATCCTTTTCATCAAGGTGAATGGAAATAATGAGGGCAGAGGATTTTAATGGCTAAATCAGGAACAGGATAACCCAAGCCTTGAAATGATCTGGGAGATAAGTATTGCCATCGCAACAATACGATGTCTGGAAATATTTTTCTCAGTTGTTGTGGAAATCATTTTAAGGAACCCCTATTAAAGCTTCAGCTAAATGACTCGTAATTTTAGTCCTCCCTTCTACAACATTAATTATAAATAATCTTGCTTTGATGCTTACACGCTTATACAATAGCTTCATAAATGTATTCATATCTTCATCTAATCTAATTTCTTCAGTTCCTTCCCAGCTCTTCAGAGAATTCCAGTATGTATCACATCAAGCCTAAAATGGTGGCACATTGACCTTATTTCAAAATGCACTGAACTCTCTTATGTACACAGAGGTGTCATTATGATATTGTTTCCATGCTTTAGCGCCTGTTGTACACTAGGATTCCGGATTCCCTAGGGGAACGCTCTTACTGTCTGATTGCAATCTGGAAGTTACGGAAGTTAACCCCATTGGCAGAGAAAGAGCGTCATGCCAAAGCTAAAAACTAGCCGCTATCGCTAACTAAAATGGCCTGGACTCGTACATATGCGCAGCCAATGAGTCATTCATTGTTATGGACCTACCCCTTTTACCACATAATATATCGTGTAGAAATCAATTTTCTTAGAAAGATTAAAATAATATCAGGTATAGCTCCTTTAAATACTAAAATATGGTTGGCACTGTCTCTTTGGAGCAAGAAGGTTCCTAATTTCAGCCTTATCCAAGATTATGTTTGATGCTTTTTTGGAGTAAAGTTATGTATGTTTTCCCAGGATGTAGGCCTATATACTCTCTAGTTACTCCAGCTTCTTTTCATGTACAAAAACATGCCTGTAAGGATGATTCACCAAATTCTCCCTTGGAGTTATTGTAAGTGGCTGTTTGTCTCTGCGTTGGACCGGTCCAGGGTATACCCTGTCTCTCTTAGTCTGCGATGGACTCCAAAGACCCTGCATTGGAACAAGTTAGTATAGAAAACAGGCTATTCAGTATCTCACTTTAAAGGTGTCTAAAATATTGCTTTGTGGAGTTTTCAAGAGGTTACTATATAGTGATTAGAAGTCTATAGACTACTTTTATTAATCTTTTAAATGTCAAATTGCGCTATGGAAACTTATATACCTGGGACATTAGTCTTGTGTTCCCTCTAGGATAGGACTGGGCGACCAAATTTCATATCTCGTTCATTTTGTTCTGAATCCCTATATGCAATATATATCTCGATATAATTTCTTTTGGTCAAGTTTTATACAGCCTTGAGTGCTAAATTTACTTTTATTAAGGATCAAAAGCACAAATGCATTAAAATATTTGACTGAAATTAAAGTAGATAAGTATCTAAATGATAAAAATAACTTTCAAAGACCATAAGAAGGATACAGTGGTAAAATGCTAATGGTATAAATGCTAGTGGTATAAAATGCTAAAAAAAGGGATAATTTTAATAAGAAAAAAAAGCCAACTCGATATACACAATATTCCCTCATTCTATATCTTGTGTGACAAAGTCTCAGTATATTTGAAAATCTCGATATATTGTCCCAGCCCTAG
>JBBDHI010000025.1:19587303-19603310 GCA_037177115.1 Craterocephalus stercusmuscarum
CCGGCCACCCTGCGGAGGAAACTCATTTCGGCCGCTTGCACCCGCGACCTCGTTCTTTCGGTCACTACCCAGAGCTCATGACCGTGTGAGGAGGAGGCTTTTAAGCAATATGGTAAAAACTGCTCCTGGAAAACATCTCCCATGCCACCTTTAAGGTACTGAAGAGTTGTTTAACAAAACTGTGTTTTAGATACCGTAAGTTACCAATAGTTGTGTAATCTGGTGTGTCTAATGTAATATAACATGACACACTTGTATATACAGATTTGGATAAACAACCTTCTGCCTTCAGGGGACACTAGTGCATCTCATCTAGTTTCACAGACTACACTGGCCAGCAGTCCCTTAGGAAATGCTCAATTAAGCTAAATTAAACAACGGCTTCCCCTCAAGAATCAGTCATCAGCTGAGGACCCGGCCACCGATGTCATGCTGTTGTGAACACGCCTACACTGAATGACTTTTAGTTCTGTCAGTAGGTTTTAATTAGCTCATGAATGTCTCAGTGGCTGGAGACAAACAGTGAGAGTGTGTGGGGGCAATTTTGTGGTACTGATGAAACTGAGTCACTTCCACGTACTTTTTCATTCTTTCAAGGAACAGCGAGCCGAAGAGATCAAAGTGAGGGTTAATGAAAGATGAGGGGTTTGTGTGATGCATAAACCTCAAGAGTTGAAGCTACCCAAGAGTGGTGATGCTGACAAATGCTGTTTTTTAACGTGTCTTGTTCTGACACATTTGTAATTACTATCAATTCAAGTCAAATTGTATTAAAGTTGCAGGAAATGGGTTTGTGGGATAAGCGGCAGAGTTGAGTATGTGGATTTCCTGACAACGTCTGCCAATTATGAAAACTTCTTCTTTTTTATTTATTTAACTTTTTTAAACTCTTTAATTGAATTTTTTTTGGCTTCTGATGCTTTGAGGTGTAGGCAACCAGACTTATTAGCAGCCCCTATAAGAATTGGCCTTAACTATCCTACAAAGCCCTAGACGTGTACTCCAGTATTTGGCAGTGGCAGAGACAACTCTTCTGCTCATTCTGTAAATGCTTTTTCTTTACAAAACAGGCTACATTTAAATAAACAATTGTTTAAAAAAATCTAAAAAATGTTTCACCCCAGAAAAACCCCATCAAACATTCATTTTCTAACTTTTGTGTTAAGTTCATACTCTGTAGAGCTAACCTGAGCTGTGTCATTAACATCACTGAGATAAATACAGTTGCTGAGAAGGTAAAAGGATGCATAAACAGGATGCATCCTAGAATGGCATCAAGTGGGGTGTGCAGATATGCGTTGAAGACTTCCACCTTCACTGCAACAAGAAGCCACTATCATGAAGTTACATGAACTTACACTAAAATTTTGTTGGATTTTTTTTCAAGTTTTTATTCATTTATTGGCTATTGAAATTTCAGGTCCATCTTTGCTTTTTTCTTAAAATTGACAGAGAATTATAAAAACAAGAACAAAAAACAAACAGAAAAATAAACTGGAAGTAATATTTAAACACCTGAACTGAAGGAAATTTCTGCAACTGTCTGTTCCTCAAATCACTTGTGTATCACACTGATGCACAAACACCCACACAAACACACACACTGATTAATTTAGAGCTGGACGTGGCCCATGTGGCTCTCCTTGTTTTGTTGGTGCTCCCTGCCAAACAGCAGCGGATTATTTTCTTCTCAAACCGTCCTGATATCAGCACAATGAAGCCTCTGGCCAATAACTTCCTGACATGCTGTTGGTGTTCCACGTCCCTGTGGTTCAACACAACCACAGCAATGTTTCATTACATTAAAACTATGTATCAGCTGCTCCTGTCTGCTTCTAAACCTCAACTCTGCTGCATTTACAGACAGTAAATTACTTAAATCTCTCTGTGGCGAAATGTCACTGACATGACATTTTGTAGGTGGGTGGCTTCTAATCAAACACAATCATTTTAAAGTGGGTGCATATTTCATGCCTAAAACTTGCATGAGAGCAGGTAATACCACAGCCCCTGCTGAGTATGCATGGTTTCCCGCTAATAATAACACGTCAGTACGAAAATGTAACAAAAATAAAAAACCAGCTTGTGCATGACGCCTTTGTTTTTTGAATAATTGAAGTTGGAGTCCACTAAACATTCTCTGCACTGTTACCCATCAAATAATTGCAGGTGCTAAGTGGGTAGTCAGCTTTTATTTTCTCTCTGTGAGCACTCCAAGCTTTTATTAAATGGAAACTAAGCGTGTTGCATACAACAAAGTCAGAAGAAGGATTTTACCGATGCAGTCATGTGTGAAAGAAAGGAGGAGAGAGGGGAAATACAACTATGATGAAAGTTTGTTTAGTTTGCATGAAAAAATCCCTTCATTTCCTGAAAATGGAGTCTGTGTGAAATGTCAAGTTCATTCAAAATCCCCTTTAATGATAATGTACAATATGAATAAAATGTCATTATTTCAACACAGACAAGTCTGTTTTTTGCTCATGGTTTGATTTTTTTTATTTTTCTGCGATGAATAGAGATGAGGACTGAATGTGTTGATCTAAGATCAGTGAACATATACCCAGCTTTATATCTAAGAGGCTCTGCCTCACTGAAATGTGTATTTTACAGACAGTCATGTTATTGTTTCCAATAACTTTGTTAGCTTTTAAATATTCCTCCAGTTGTTTTTGAGCCTTTCCCCCCTTGTTCCCAATTTTTACAGATGTGTTGTTGGCATCAGATTCAAAATGAGCTAAGTTTTTCTATGAAATGGTAAAATGTCTCAGTTTCAACAATTGATATGTTGTTTATGTTCTATTGGAAATCAAATAGGGGTAAATGAGATTTGAAACTCATTGTATTCAGTTTTTATTAAAATATCATTCAGCCTCCCAACTTTTTTTTGCTCCTGGGTTTGTAATTGATGAGATTGCTGGCAAGGGAAATATTTTGTTAATTTATTGTAATATTAGGAAAAAAGGCAGATATTTGAAGCAATCCATGCACTGTTTAATTATCCTTAGAATAAACATGCATTGTAAATATGTATTCCTCAGTAAACATTGTTTACGCTGATAATGACATGTATGTACTCTACAGTATGTTTATACAATTACTACAATATAAAAAAAGATTTGAGAAGAGCTGGCTAGAAAGAAATTGAATGAATCTAAGTGTGTTTCGTAATAAATGTCAGTCAAAGGATTTTCTTCTTTTAAGCTTTTGTCTATTAATTGTGTTTATTTTGCTTTTAACAGTCTGTCATTGAAAAAAGTGGTCTTAAAGTTTAAAATATCACAACAATAAGAAAACAAAACAAACAAGCTAAATTAAATACCGTTTGGTTATTTCAATTTATTTTTAACCTCGCGGCCACCGTAGATTACCTTGCTCACTACCCTCATATCTGCCGATGATGACGTTATGCTGGCTCTGGCTGCAGCCATGGTCTCCAGTTCTCGCGATATTATGAATAACAGCCCAGACGCCCTCTTTTGCTCAGTTCCCCCCACCCTCCTCCCGAACCCTCCCTTCCCACGCCCCAGTCCGCTGTGGGGATAGTGCCACTATAAAGTATATCCTCTCTCGGAGAAAGATAAGAAGCCCGAGACAGGAGGGGGATGAAGATGGCGGACGCCAAGCAGAAGAGGAATGAGCAGTTAAAAAGGTGGCTGGGTTCGGAAACGGATCAGGAGCCTCCTATTCTGAAGAAGAAGAAGACGAAGGTGAAGTTCGATGATGGCGCCGTGTTTCTGGCCGCCTGTTCAAGCGGCGATACCGAGGAGGTGCTCCGTATGCTTGACCGGGGCGCTGACATCAACTACGCCAATGTAGACGGTCTCACCGCTCTCCATCAGGTATGTGCTTGCTAGCTTGTGGCGTTAATGTCAGTCATCTACACACTGAGGCACAATTTACTGCTAGCAACTGCTTGTCCTGGAGCACCTGTCAAATGGAAGCCATTCTCATCCTGTTGTTTACCTATTCCCGTCCTTTTCGACGCATAGAAGAGATGAACCCACTGGCTTCTGTCTGTGCTCGCAAACAGCCTGTACACATTGTTCAAGTGACAATGAGCAGCAAAGTTAAACGCAATATTCTCCGGACTAATTCTACTTTTTGCCTTGATAAACTAGCCTGAACCTATATATTCAGCTTATGGGTGCAGTCTAATTGTCGTACGGCTACATTACCGATTAAAACGTTTAGTCATTTTATGTTGAGAGTTGCATTCAAGCATGACGCCCCTACTTGATTATGAAAAAGGTGGTGACAAATAGCTTATAGGGGGGTTTGCTGGGAATGTATGTTGTCATTAAAAAGGCATGGTTGCATGAGAATTTATTAGAGCAGTGGACGTACCACTACTTGGTTAGCAGTAAAAGTCGTTTTGTTGATAAAGCAGAGGCTATTTAGCGCTGGTCGGTTATGAATTTACAAACAAATGTTACTAATGTTTTACAGTAGTACAGTAGTAAAATCGTCTCGTCTATATTTCACATCAGGAAAGATACAAGTGTTTAATACCTTAGTCGTAACAACGATAAAGTATGAATTATGGCAAGCTAACGCTACATTAGCATGCAACGCTAACTGTCGCTAGCTAGCTGTTTTGGAGTTATGGTTGATTCATTCTCTTACTGGCCTGGGAAACGAGAGCAATGATAACTTCCGTCGTGGATTTTTCATTTAAAAAAGTTCAGTGCCATTGTTTTGTTTACACTAAAAATCAAACAAGTGCGAGTTATTTCGATTGGGTTTTTGGTCGAAATGTCAGCTGTGCTAAGCTAGCTATTTACCCGCTAACCACGTATATCTAGCTTGTGGGGTTTCAGTGTTATCAGATAGATAGAATTAACCCTAAACAAGCGTCTTGTCTTTGAGGAGGGACGAAATGACCATAAAAGGGGACAAAGCTGGTCACGTTTTAAAACGGTCTTTGCTCCATTTAATGCAATTAGTCGCCAGTTTATTAGTAAAACTAAGCTAAAGGTAATGTAGCTGATACGCCGGTCGTGCAACGAACCATCAAACAAATCAACCATATAAAACTTAATGAAACTCATTACATGTCAGGCCATCTCAAACAAGAATGTGATGAGTTGTTGGTCAAACTCTGTCTTCATTTTGCTGTGCTGTATTTTGATTATAGCAATACAACCTGTAATACTGTGGAAAACTATTTCTTTCTTTCTTTACTTTTAAAAATTTTGATTAAATTGTACTTTTTAGTGCCCATTCTCTCTATAGTACTTAATACTACAATAACAATCTAGGGTAAATTAGGACACAATCACTTGGGTCTTTTTTTTATATATCTGTATCAGTAAATATCCAAATGTTTTCTTTGTGGAGAACATTCCTTTTTAAGAGGGTAAATTATTGCATTTGTCTGACCGTCATTGATCAGAATGAGCTGTTTCTTTTATCAGTGAAGATGAACAGACTTTAAATATTGTCCACGTATGTCATACTTAATTATTTTTAAAACACTTTCTACTCTATTTTCTGTATTTTTCCCATTTAATGTGCAGAAATTTTCTAAAGACTACATCATATTCACTATTTTGTATCTCTTTCCCCTTTTTGTGCACCACATAGGCTAACATAGCACAGAGAAACCGTGTATAAGACAGGAAACGCATTAAACTCATGTAGTCGACTACTGTTTAGTAACAAGTCCCTTAAGGCCATAGCCTGCCACTACTTAAAATCACGAGGGACAATTGGAAAAACTAAAACAAAATAACTTATTTTAGGCTTGTTTAACTACTGTCCTTCCCTAGCTATCTTTGAAAATTGGTCCCTTTTTTGGCAGTTACTTGTCAATGGTATCAGGCTCTACCTTATGTGTACAGGTATTTCAAATCAAACACAGCGTATCTGTGGTTTACATCCCTGCTGACCCAGGGGACTTTTAGAAATAGACTGTTAGTGCAGTTAACTTGCAGAAAGTAGGTTGGATCTCATGATTTGTTCAGATATTAGATTTAGGGTTAAATTGTTAGGCTGGCAACATTGCAAAAGGTTGTAATTTGAAGTATTTTTGTTGTCTTTTAATGCAGTTTGTCATTGGAAATGGTGCAGTTGGATACCTGTAAGTTATAATTATTGCTGGTGGTAGTGAGCACTTGCCATTACGTCATCGAGGATTGTTTCTCATTATGCTTCCTTTGATAGCAAATGATGTAAGGGCTAACAAAAGAATTCACATTAAATGTTTTATGCTGGCATAGGTCACCAGTGATGTCAATACATTGCTCGCGTCCACATGTTTGGTCTTATTAAGCAAGTGTGTGACCTGCTTTGTGCAGCAAATTTCTGCATGGTGTTTTTATCTCTTCTTTTGCACGTGGAGACATAGATTTTATATTTTTAAGGAGCAGATTTTCTGCGATAGGACATAACATGGTGTTGGTCTCTCTGTACACTCATAGGGATCATTAATAAGCCTTTTTTGTCCTTAGTTTGCTGCTGTAATATAAGGAATCGGCAAGGCCCCCCCCCTTGTGCAAACTCATTGGGTGGAAATGTTGCCTTTTTTTGGGCTTATGTCCAGGGATGAGCTAGAGTGAGGAAAGAATTTGCAGTGCTGCTCTCCCAATCTAACCATCTCTGGAGACAAGAAGCTGCTGTTGGTGTGTGTGCTTGTCTGTGTAATATATGCCAGCGTGTGATCCTCTGGTTCTGGGTCTTAAAGAGGAGTTTAGTGAAGGTGATTCAAGGATTTGTGTTGCATGTGCTGTTTTCTTAGACTAAAGATGAGATGAACATTGTTTTTTTTTTTTTTTACCTGCCTCAGTGTCTGTGCTGTTTTTAGAATTTATTCGAATAGCTGTTTAGATAAGTGACTGACCTCCTCGATTGTTTTGATGTGTGCCATGTAGTTACATGATTGCTTGCTCCTCACTTGGTGTAGCAGTCCCACTGGTGGTGACCGGTGCAGAGTTAAAAATACCACCACCACAAGTTCTCCTAACTGGGTTTCAGGAGATGATACTAAGTTTGGGTATGACTCACAGTCTGTAGCGCTGCTTTGTACTCAGCCTGGTATCACTTAGGCAAGAAGTTGTCTGTGTGTGAGTCACCAACCTTCTGTAGCATAAAAAATGAGTTGTTGTCTTGTAGAAAGCTATTTGTTTCGCCCCAACACGGGCTGCCCAGATGCAGATGGGTAGTAGAGAGGTTGTAAGAGTGGAGATCCCAGATCCCATTCCCATCGGCTAAAGTCGTTACAGAGGGTAGCATTCCAGGTCCTGTAGAGTCCTAGCCTGGGCATTCCTTACATGACGGTTGCTGGAAACCATAGCAAAGAGAGAGCAGAGAAGACATTCCTCAGCTGTCACCTAAACCCTTACACTCTAGTCATTCTCTTGCTGTCCGGCCTGCCTTTTTCCTTTACAATGCCATGGGCCAGCTCAGTGTCACCCGCTGAGCTCCATCACCACAGTGGAGGTAACTGGTGCTTGTCACTTGTTGCTAGAAAATTCCACACCTGAGCTTTTCTCCTAGCTCAGGCATTGCAAGGCTAGATTTGGGCCTCTATTGACATTGGATACATTCATTGTGGCCTTGAAGTGTATGAACATTATCTTGTACTGTCTCCATAGCAACAGTTTAGAAGGTTGTTAGTCACTTGTGTCGGTGGATTTGCATGGACAGAGTGGGAGTTGCAACAGAGACTGTACAAAGCCAGTGTTTGCAAATCTGTAATGGAGCGACTGCAGTGCTTGTGGTAGAAGGCGATGGGACGACTCTGTTTCTTTTCATCCACACCAGCATCTGTCATATTAACACATTACATAATTGCCATGGATCTCTTTGCAGCCCGAGCCTCCAGATTCTCAGCTGTGCTTCAGGCTTGCAGTTGGCCAGTGAAGGAAGCAAAAAAATGTCCCTGTCCTCCTGATAAAGGCAGCGTGGCATCCTCTTACAGAGCTGAGGGAAGAATACTGCGATCATGAGGAGTGTCGGGATATCGGGATGGCAGATTTTCTTGGACTGATTATTGTCAAAGAAAGAATCACAATTATCATGCGGCAATTTCTCAACACTATAAATGTTTGAGTTCAGTGAATGACGTTTTTAACTCGTCACGTTGTGCTGCAAGTCCTACCTGAGTCCTGCATGATTAAAAGACACATGTTCTTTCAGTGTTATTAGGTAAACATAAACACAATCTAACCAGATTACTAAACATTTACCTTTTACTTTAGCATAAAAATCTGTGTTATCTTGCAGGTGGTGAAACAATTCAGTGTATTTTCTCCTCTCACTGGAACTTATTTTGGCTACTTTATAGACTGATGAGTCGACTTCCACAATGACACCTTGAAGAAAAACAATTAGGGTGACTATTTGGGGTTTTGTAGGGAATATTTGTTTCCCACTAAGGCATCTTTTATACATATTATATGGAACGAAAACAAAATGCACAAGGAAATTGTTTTCATTTTATTTGCAAGTTGTGCTGATATGGTTGGGACATAAACCTGTCAGAATAGTGACTATCGAGAGAATTTATGATTAAAGATTCTTCGGTATCGGCCAAAACATGTGTATCAATGATGCTCCCTGTTGCTCTCGTCTGTCCAGCTAGCCGATCTGTGGAGGTGCAAGCCAGTGGCTTTCAAAGAGTGTTAATCCACAGAAATTCATCAGAGCTTCAGTGATCTGCCTGCAAAATTAGGATTACATAATTGAATGGTTGTGACATAAAGCTTAGCTGATTTTGTTACAGACAGAGTGGTTAAAATGCTCAAAGTGCTACTGAAGGGAAGAAGAGAGATGTTTTCTATTCTTAACAGAAATAGTTTGATATGTATCAGATTTTTTGGGCTTTTGTTTGATTATTTGCATCTCCAAGTACTGTTTGAAATCTGAATATAAAATGGGAAACTTGTCCCTGGACTCTGCGTTATCATGTCAGTCCTCAGGTTCCACTATTGCAAGATATATATTCTCATTTTTCTCTTCGCACCACTCTTCATGTGCAAAAGGTTACACAAGGCTTCAAGGTTCTTTGTTGGGGTTTAATGCCATCTTACAGCATCTCTGAAGTCACTCATGCATTTCTAACATAATGCTGAATACATTAAGATGCAGCTTAATAATTCACGGGCTTGAATCTAGACAGTCTGTTTTATTGTTCTTTGTTTGGCTTTTTTTTTTTTGGCTCTTGTCTTTTTGCATTTTGCTTTGCCTAATTAAACCTGATCTGATGTTTTTTTCCTAATGGCAACTCTGGATATCATTGTGCATATTGTAGAAACAGTTTCTTAGATAATTTTATAATCTTTGAGTCTATCTTTAATTAATTAAATGTTATCTTGTAGAAACAAACTGAAGATGTTGTAGATGCGGCTCACCTGAACATGCATGTCATCAACGTATTGGAGGATATTACTCAATGCAGCTCTGGAGTTGCATTAATAAGAGAAGAATGCAAACCCCCTCCTAACCTGGATTACAGGTCATTGGATGCAAAGTTTGGCTCCAGTCATGAGAGAGTCTTTGTAAAACTGTTGTAAGTTCAGTCTGCTTGAAGACTGGGAGTGTTAATTTTAGAAATGGAGCTCTAACATATATATTTTACCTGTGTGTAATTGGCAGGTGTCTGCTTGTCAAGTTGGCCTCATTGACTGTTTCATTCCACCTCTCTGCAAACCCCATAATCAACAGCAGGAAGTCCTTGCAGTGTTTGCGCGCCAACATTTCGCAGCATGCCTGGTCATCTGCTGATTGTGACACTTCCTTGTTCTTTTTTTTTCTTCTTTTTGTACACTGTCTGAAGATATGTCTGTCATTTAAACAGAAAAGGTAACAGAGAACAAGTCTGTTAAATAGCTTTTTAAGTTGCACTTATTTCCATAGATGTGTGTAGATTTTTACTGATGGAGGACTGGGTTTGCATAGCCATCTTAAATTAAGGTTTGTTGAATAAAAAGTTTAAATGAGCTTGTTTCATGAGAATGTATGGCCTTTACCAAGTGGACTATAGAGACTCCATCTAAAAGCAAGAAATATGCATGTTAAAGCAGATCAATGCAACTCTGGGTATGTTTACCATGCAGTATGCACCCGAAATCTATAGGGGAAGCTCCATAGCAAAAATAGGCGACAGATGAAGAAGAATGTTGTAAAGCAGAGGCAACTTATGGTTGTTTTAAACAGGCGACAGCGAGTCACTGTGGCTTCAAAGGCATGTAGTAAAAGTAATTAGCAAAGCAAAAAACGAATCTCAGCCGAAACATGCATATCTGTCCAAACGGATTTACGACCGGCAGTCTCGTGTATCGCGAGACTTCTAAACCAAAACAAACGCGAGCATAAATGGGCAAAACTGCAAGCGCCGTTTCCAGTATCAGGAGACCCGTTAGAGGAGGAAATGTCAGCTTTTTCATCAGAACAGGTCAATCAAGCAAAGTAATAACTTCCAAGCAGCTTTATGACTATGATTCTCTTGCATAGAGCCTCTTTAAATTTGATTCAAGTAAATATGTAGAGATGTGCCTAGCTCGGATGAAATGCAAGGAGATCTTAAATGAGTATTACAGTGAGGAATATCTGTTGCTACATATTTGAGGTGGTTTATCTGAAGTTGAGACCTTTTTTCTGCTTTGGAGTTAACCTGCATATAACAGTAGACCTGCAGAGACGTATCCTGGTGAATTTTATGTTGCACTGAATGTTTGCATCTTAGTTTCTGTTGGTTGATGATGCAAGCCTCAAGCCAAATATGATAATTTCCCTGTTAATACCTGGCAGGACCGCTGCAAATGAAGTTAGAAAAATGAGAAGTAGATCTTAAACCAGCACTGTGCTGCAGATAGGGCTGGGTGTTATTAGAAATAAAACAAAAACACATATTTCTCACCAAATAAATTTCTTGTCTTTTGATAGATTTTTTTCATATCTTTAGCAATATGCAACATTTAACCTTTACAGGCTATCCCGTTGAGACCCGATCTCTCATTTTCAAAACGGACATGTTTTAGATGAAATAACAATAATAAATAAAATAGAAAAAAAATGATGACGCAATACCCGTCCATCTTGTCCAGAGCAGCATTCCCCATGATAGATTGATTCAAGCTCAGCTAACTGTGTTATCTGTAGTGCTTTCAGATACTGTTCTGGTTCTGGATCCAGGTCCTTTCTGTGCTCTCTGAATCTCGGTGTTTTCTAGCGATTGGGTGTAGATTTGGTCCTGAAAGTTGGCGGTTTAATCGTCAGGCTCCGTGATAGCCTACAGTTTCTAGAAATAAACAATATGATAATCAAGTAATTTTGCATGGGAGTTCACCCAACCAGGCTACATGTGTGTATGTGTGGGTAGGGGCCACTGTTGACTACTGCTGGTGCTCATCAAAGGTGAAAAATATCATAAACAAGCAAACTGAATTAATCTATAAAATTGATTGTCCACAACACCCAGCGCTAGCAGATAGTGGTTGATGTCATTGTTTGCTTCTACCGCATTTACCTCCCTCTCATACCATGCCGTATTTCTTTCAAGTCATTGTGGCCTGATTTGTTAAAGATGAACGCTGCGCAAGCTCAGTGACGTGTCAAACTCTTGTTAGACCCGTAAAAGATCTTCTCGTGTGCTCCGACATATTAATGACCACCCCTCGCGTTTCTGACTGCCTTTGCCTTTTTAAGCTCTGCATAGTATTGAGCTGCTGTGAGATGTTTGTGGGATGACTTCAGCTTTTGTTTTTTCCTCCCTACCCTGTGGCATATAGTGCCTGTGTTGTGCTTAAGCCAGGTCTTCTTGAAGCCATCACGCTGTTGTTTGCTTGGCGGCAATCACATGTCTCATGCTGAGTGTGTTTTATTAGCTGTTTTAGAACTGAAACCACCTGGACCCAGGGCCCATGAATCCCTTATTGTTTTATAGAGTGGTGAATACAATTAAGGAAGAGAACATGTGTCCACTTGTTGTCTGTACAAGGATGAAGTTGCAGTTTTCAGTTTATTCTCAAACTGGCTATATTGTAAGCTGCCAAAATGAGAAAAAACAAGAAAACACACCATAATAAACTAGTTAATTATATGACTTCAATTTGATCATGTAATTGGTGAATAGAGCGGTCATTACTTCAGCTGCCAAACCTACCAATGGATGTACATTAAGGATTTAGCACAATAAACCTAGCCTGGCTAGCGCGACTTATATTTTGCAAGCTCCATGTAGTCTGGCCAAGAGGCCTATTCAACCGAAATCCCAAAGAAGTGGGAGCCAATCAATTTTGAGCTTGTCCAAAGAGGCGGGCTCAATGCAGTGACAGGCAGCAACACTGTCAACATTGCTAACATGGAGCAGCTGCGAGCGTTTGACACAGTGGGAGATTCTGTTTTCAGCACATTAAACAGAAAGTTCTCTGTGAAACGTGAGCAACGAGTAGTCCTGGAGACATTTATTGGAGGGAAAGACGTTTTCGCCTTGCTTCCGACCGGCTTCGATAAGAGTCTGTTAGCCCCGCTGGCTACACACAAGTCAGAGAAAGGAGTGCTGTGATTGGTTTAAGCTTTGATTGATTTAAGCTTCGTCCAATCACCAACAGCGACATTTGAAGGAGGCGGGTCAACCGTCCCTTCTGAGAAATGGTTTTCATTTTGGTCTTGGCCGGACTAAATCCTCGCATTGAAGTCATGTTAGCCAGGCTAATATAAACCATGAAAACTCCAAGTCACGTTTAGCTAGTTTTGATCCAACTGCTTTTGAATTGCATAGAATTGATAGAATTGGATGTATGGTCTCTGAGGGCTTGTGGAAAATGCTTAGTATCATTATACACTGTCAATTTTACGAAAGTTTACGATGAACATAAGCCCACATGTTCAAAAGTAAAGATGTTAATAAATGGCCCCACTGGAGGAGCTAGGGTTGCTTGTGTGGAAACATTTAACATTTACAGCAAATGAAAATAAAACCAGCTAAAATGATGTCATCGTGGTGTTGTCAAAGATGGGTTTATTATTTCCATGTTTTATGAAGCATACATGTTAGGTCAATCAAGCTGAGTTGTTAATGGGCTGTAAAATGAATAATTGATGAACCAAGACCACTCAGGCATCTGCATAGAGCACAAGAATTCATTAGACTACAGTCCACTTAAGTTATGACCTTTTATGTCCAGGCCAAAAGTAATTTATATTCATACCAACTGTATTCTGTATATTTTGATCTTCAAAGCTAGCGTGCAATAATTTTTAAATACCTGTTCTTCAAGTTATGTTCCAGGCTCACTCTTGTCTCTGAACGGTTGTCTGTATATGATGCATGTTTTAGGGGACTTAAATAGATGCTTTAATGGTGCGTGTGCTTTGATCCAGAACTTGGTGCTCATCTGCCTTCCTAAGGTGGTGATGGTAGGAGGGGTCTGCGTTTCAGGCCAGAGAGGAACAGGAAGTGGCTGTTTATTTTTCTCATTTCCTCTTTGAGGCTCCACTAGTGAACATCCTCCCTCCTTCTGCTTCTTACCCCAACACCAACATGATTTATACACATGCACACACATGTATTTATCCACACTGCTGTATGCACCATCTCGCCTGATCGTTTCCCTAAAACCATGCAACCAAGTTCGCAGTCATATCTTCTTTTCCATCTTTAATACGCAGTGTGTGTGAACTTCCTGTTGTCACACAGAGTTGAGTGAAGTTTTTATCTAAGAAAATTGCATCAAAGTTTCCTTGGGAACTTTAGGTTTTTTCCTTTTTCCTGAATCTTTCTTATGTAACTGTTGTTCATACTAACCCTGAAAACTGAGCTAGCTTTATGATGGCCCCAAGCACCGTTGTATGGTAACAGTTTCTCCGTAGCAGTAGTTGTAATTCTGTGGGGTAAACTGTGATGGATAGGTTACCTGGATCCATTCACAAGGTTTCCAATCGATCTGCTAAATGTAGTGTTTTATACAGAGACTACAGTTAATCCACAAGTGATCCTTTCCATGATAATTTGAGCGCATTTTTGTGATTTATTTATCAATTTTTTGTTTTAAAAAGTTCTCTATCGCTGCTATGTTGCTAAGAGATCTGGTAATTCTTATGAAACACTTTCGGTCAAACTTTCGACATCTTGGATAACTTGGCAGCTATATCCAATCAGAAGCAGCCAGAGATCAACAAGTGAGCAGAAAGGTCTGTGTGTCTGAAAAGCAGAAAAATGGTGGTCCTCTATGGTTGGAATGAAGTACATCAAAACAAACAAACAAAGAAAACAAAGAACAATAACGGGTAGACCAAAATGGCAGAAAGTGGCATAGAGTTTAAGTGGTTTAGCTAATTTCAGATTTGACTGTAGAATTGTCAGCATCCACGCTGTTTACATTACTCTGGTTAAATGAACGGACATTGTTGGTGTGAGGAACGATGATAATTTGTGTCAGTGACCGCTGACTTAGCTGTCTTCTGTCCACTGCAGCGTCCCCTTTTGCTTTTGGACCTCTCGCTTGGCTATCAGGCAGGGCTATTGTTTTGGGTGCTGAGCAAAAAGTCCAAGTGAAACATAGTTACTACCTCGCTGGCATTTTTCCCCCTCTTCCACAATCCCAGTCTCTTTTTTTCCATGGGAATCCCAGTGCCATATATGGTAGCTGCAGCAGCAGCGCTAAAGGCAAAGGTTCTGTGTGTGTGTGTGTGTGTGTGTGTGTCTGTGTATGTGTGAGTGTTTGTTGTCTGGCTACAGCTCCAAAAAGAGCTCATCTTGTTGAGGGACCCAGCTGGTTGCCCTGCAGCACTTCAGCCCACCCCCGCCCATACCCTCTGGCCTCACAAACTGCCAAATTGCACAGGAGTTGTGATCACTTTGTCTCAGACGGGGAAAAAAAAACAGATGCATGCCACCTCACCAAAGGAACAGTCACGCTTTAATCTGCCTTTAAAATAGAGAAGCCCTTCTAAATGTTGTGGTTTTTGTTTCAGTTTTAAGGTTTATGCTACACTTTAGTCTACCTGCCACACACACAAGCTCACTCATGCAAATGTGGACCCATAATGCACTCATACTTGCATGCAGGCAGTAAGAAGGAATTCCTTTTGTGGAAGTGGCTGTGTGCCTCTGAGCCAATGACGTAGCCTGTGAGGAGTGGCCAGAGCACTGATGCCTGAAGCCCCAAGGCTAGGAGTATTACTTATCTGGGAATTTCTTCGCTGGTATGTTAGTCCAGTGCTTTGCCTCTTGCTGGAGAGAAGTTGTACTACTACAGGGGGAGGGAGAGGGGTGAAGTTGGCAGCCTCTTCTGAGCCCCTGCAGAAGCTACTTCATTGTCCATATAGTTCCTTTCTATATGGGAGAAAATTGATATTTATTCTTAGGCTAAGGTAAAACTAATGACCTTTTATTGCAGACTCTCTGACCACTCACTTTGGATCCGAGCGAGCCCCCTTTCATTCTTGAATTAATTTCTTATTGTGCATGCAGTGCACCAGAAGACAGACATCATTGACAGACAACATATTGCTTTCCTGTCAGATTTTAGAAAGTTGTGGCCCACATCCATCTCACCAGAGATGACACTAGCTCTGTTTCACCCACACAATGCCAGGATTAACCAACAACACTGAAGAGCTCTTACATAAAGCAGAAGATCCTAATGGATGGGGGAAAAATTAGGAAATGAAGTCATGTCTTTTGAATTATTTAATATTTTCCTGTAGTAAACTATAATTGCCCACCCCATTTTTTTTCTTTGTCATTTTTCAAGATTGTTAGAGGACATTGAAATGAAATGAGAAATGTTTTATTAATCCCTGAAGAGAATTTCTACTTTTTTGTGGTAGTTGTCTTGTGGTTAATGTATTTTCTCCCCCATAGCTTTCATTAGTGTAGTTGTCATTTAAAATTAGCTGTTGTAGTACAACCCTGTTTCCATTAAAGATGGGACGCAGTATGTACTGTAAAAAAATAAAATAAAAATAAATTATTTACAGATCTTAAAGGGAACATATCATGGAAAATCCACTTTTTTAAGCCCTTACATACCTGTTTTTGCCTTTTCCAAGCGGTCCGG
>JBBDHI010000025.1:19768564-19781327 GCA_037177115.1 Craterocephalus stercusmuscarum
ATGTTTGCTCTCTGTGATGCAGTGCTTATAAAGGATGGGGGGTGGGGGGGTGTATATATGTATATATATATATATATATATATTTATATATAACTTGATATATTTACGTCTATTGGAAAAAAACTTTTGTTTTTGGTTACAACACAGTACATCATGTAATAAGAAGCATTTTCACTGGATTTGGACTCTGGTTTTGAAGCAGCAGCTGGACATGAGCATACTACTTCACTTTCACTTAGATATTGTAGTGTTGGATGGAGTCTGGCCAGCACGGAATATGTGTGTCATGGCAACAGGGGAGCGAGCATGCTCAGAACCACCGAGATAAATTTAAAGTGGAATAAACAAAATGTGATGAGGCAATTATCAACAAGGTTTACAATCTAGCTGTAAGTTGGAGTGTTCATGAGTGTATCAGGGATGGGCCAAGTTGCTCCTCGTTCTGCAGCCTGCAGGTCTTAGATATTTTGTGGAATCCGATCAGTGGGTAAACCTGCTTGGGTTGAAGTTGACATCCAGCTGTTGCAGAGTTTTTTTTTTTTTTAGTTTTTTGGCAAAAGGAAACTTTAAAACTTGCATGCCTGCAACCTTCAAGAACCGAACCATCAATGCTCTACATGGTAAATCCACCATGAATGGTCCAGGACAGCACCATTATTATCCCAGTTTGAGCTTAAAACAATCACTACCACTACTCACTGTCACTGCTGAAACCTCTGCTTTGACCTGGAAATGATGTTGAAGAGATTTCCTTTAAAACTTTCCACCAATCAGAGAGCATTAATTGATGGCAATGTCCAATAAGGAGATTAACAAGTGAGAAGAAAGTTGTGTGTGTGTGTCTGAAAAGAAATAGAAAATAATGACTGGAATAAAGTCAAGAAGCTGAGTTGGAGTTGGTTTTGTGACGATAGGAGGGAAATAAGAGCAGAATTAACTGTAAATGAGGAAAGGTATAAATATGTAAAACGTTTCTGTTGTGTGTTTGTTTCAAAGTCAGTATTCTTCTCCTGAAAGATAGAACTTACCTGCAGATGAGAAAAGCTTGGTCACTGTTAATCTTATTTCTACAAAGTACTGTTCGTAATAAATTCTGTTTTCCTGTTCTGGCTGGGCTTTATGCTGCTATATCTCTTGATGGATCCATTTGACATAATTTTAGCCTCATAATCTGACACCTGAGTCTGTCCTGATAAAAATGTCTGGATGTTGTCTGGGATTAAAAGGTTTGAAATTATATATGTGCTTTCACCTCAAAAAAAACAAAACAAACAAAAAAAAAACACACACTGTTTGTGGGATGTTCCCGGGAATGTTTAACTCCCGGACGTTCTTCCCGGTCAGTCAGCTGTCTCTGACTGACCCTGTCTCAGAAGCGTGGCAGTAAATGATGTGCTGTCGTACTATCTCGCTGTCTTTGTGTACAGTAAACAGTCAGTGACTCATGACTCCATCTCCAGCTTTGGGGGTCACTCCACTCTACCCGGCCCTCTGTTTACCCTCTCTCCACATCCTATTTTCTGTTTGTCATCTGTTCCCCAGCCTGCCCTGTCTGTCATTCTGTCTGCGTGCTTTTAACTGGACGCATGCATAAAAATATTTGTTTGGAAACACACCAAGCTGCGGGGCAGTTTCTGCTCCGCAGAATTTGCAGGGTGTGCTGCTAATGACTGTTTTTACAGCAGGAAAAGGAATAAAAAGTGCCATCTTTTCCCCAAGGCGCCAAATTATTCAGTTAATGTATTTTCAAATTGCCCCACAGAGGCTAAGCTATTGTTTTGTGCACTGACCTGCTCACCAACATTTCTTCTGATGTTCATTTGACGCTTCATGTTTGGGCGTTGTTGCAGACGCCTGAGAACTGTGACCCACATTTTGTGTTAACCTAACAGACAATATTTATTCATTGTGACCCAGATTTCCGGCCAGACTTTGCACAGTTGTTGAAGACTCAGTGAATAAGGATAAAGCTCTCCTAATTCTTGCCTCAGCGCCTTCACATACTCTTGTAATGTTATTTAAAAGAGGATTTGGTGTTGTTCAGAGGCTTAAAGGGGCAGTGGCTCACGTAATCTGATAAGGCCAATGTTGAATCAATATGTGGCTAAACATGCTGGCTCTCTGCTGGTGAATACGTGATGCTTCGTTCTGCTGTGTAGCTTCGTGTTTCTCTGAGGAAGGCGGGGTCTCAGTAATAACATGGTGGGATGATTCAGTTCAGTTCAGCTTTATTCACACATTGACTTTTTTACAGACAATTCATAATGTAGTCTGTTTGTCTAACAAATCAGGGTCCATGTTAGTTTGATCCAGTGGTTTTCCAATGTGGGGTCCCTGGACCCCAAAGAGCAGAGGGGGTCATTGAGGCTTGGACTGGTTAGAGCCAGTGTTATTTGAATTAAGAGCAGAGACAAGTGGAGATGTTTCATTCACATGGAAACAGTGCCTTAGAAGCCTGAAAACACTTCGCACCATTTTAATTTACAAGACACATCTGAATGCCACAGTGCAGATAATTCATCTTTATTTTGAAAAAAGAAAGAGAAGGAGGTTAGGTTATATGTTCAAATTACCTGAACTTTTTCAGAGCTCTTCTACATGGAGAGTAAAGAGAGCAGAGAGGAGCCCAGTGCATCATTTGTCCCCCAGCAGCCTCGGCCAACAGGATGAATCCGGGTCACCAGGCCGGACCTGACTAGAAGATTTATCAGGAAGGAAAGTATGAAGATGATCTTAAACATAGAGGGTGTCTGTTGAAGCCAAACTGGGAACTGCTTCCACATAGAGGGCTCTGATCACTGGAGGTTCTGCCTCCCAGTCTGCTTCTGGATTCTGGAGGAACCACCAGTAGACCTCCTGTCTGGGAGCAAAATTCAATGTTGGGAAAATCTAAGATCTTTCTATGTGAGGACATGAAATTCAAATTCTATGTTGGATTTAACAGGAAGCTGGTGAAGAGAAGATAAAACTGGAGAAATCTGATCTCTGATGATGATAATCCAAATAAACGAGTGGTGCTAATGGATGCGCTCTGCTTGCCTTTCAAGTATCTCCAATTAATCCTGATGCAGCATCCAAACCCAGCATGCATTTTTTATCTGAGGTATCGCTTCTTGGATTGACTCAAAGCTTTTAGTTTGCTTCTCATTGATTTCTTTGTGCCTGGATCAGTGTTTCCTGAACATTTTGTCACAGTATGACATCACTCAGAGCAGCTTTCTTTTGTCAGGAGTGCAGGTTGGTGTAGACATGAAATGGGAATAGTTAAATCTAGAATCAAAGAATTTAGGAGATTGTGCTCACCGAGTGGAAGACTCTGTTATATATCACAGACTAAATGGCTGATTGTAACACATTGTGCAGAACAGCCTCTTCTCCCAGCTGGAGAAGCATTAAGTCTCCTCTGTGTCACAGCAGCCATCTTCTCGCCAACTTTCTTATTAACATGGCCAATGAGTTGAGCGTGTAGGTACAGTGGTTCCCAGATGTCTCCATCCCCGGGGTGCCTCCTTCTGTCCTCGCGTCAGTCAGGGAGTCAGTGTGTCAGATGTTTTATTCAACACGCCTCAGAGTATTTTTGGCACCTGGCTGCTTCATCAGAAGGAAGGAGGAGGGAGGCGTCTCCAGAATGGGGTCACGATTGCGTCGTGTTTCCAAACCCAGCTCGGACCACTACAGGCTGACATCAAACAGGAACACCTGTTTCCAGACAGCGTTCTTCGTTCAGCCTCCGCTCAGATGAAAGGGCCAGAAAGTTTTAGGCCGGGGGAAATTGCAGGCAGATCAAAGCGGTGACGTTGTTTAACAGAATGATTCTCAGCTGATGCCGAGTTCATTTCAAAGTAGCACAGTTTGGTTTGTGATGCGGGGGACATGTGTTTGTGTACGCACACTGTGAGATGTGCTGTAAAAAACGGTTGTGTTCTTTGTAGTGAGGAGGAAACAAGGAGGGTCGTAGTTTAAAGGCTAATATTCTCACTAAATCAAACAGGTTGGTTTTGCATCTTTTTGATCTTGTGGGTGCAGACGACAAGGTAAAGGTTCTGTATATTTCAATACTAATTAGGGTGCTAACAATGATTTTTATTGTCAAATAATCTCATTACTTTTTGAGTGAATTGATTAGAATTGTTTGAACAATACAGGTTCTAATCAGAAAATTAGAATTTGCTGGAAAAGTTGTTTTATTCAGGCCATAAAAGGTGAAAACAATACATTTTATGTACTAAGTACAGATGCAAATGTTTACTTTCAGAGGCCTGACATTTTTTGTATCTAAAATCCTTTTTTTTTTGGATTGATTTCAAGCATTGTTCTAATTTTCTGAGTTTTTTTATTTGATGTTTTCTGAAGCTGGAAATCCTAATGAGCAAAATCTAAACAAATATGAACTAAAATATATTAATTTGCAGACTATTTGTCTATAGGACATTTCATCTTTGAAATTAAGTTACAGAAATGCAGCACTTTTTCAGGATATTTTAATTTTCCGAGTACTGCTTTTGTTGTCAGGCCAGTTATTCTGATTGCCAGCCAACAACTTTCTCCTTAAACACTGTTGGTGTCATTTGCAAAGGACATAAAATACTTGTTGTAGTCAGTGCCAGTTTTGAGTTTGATTAACTACAGATCTTCGACAGTGTAGACTTTGAGATTAAAACCTCCAGAATCAGGCCATTCAGTCGTAAACTGAGCGTACAACCAGTGAAGATGATCATTGACTAATCCTCAGAACATAAACATACATAAATGTTTACCTTATCTATATGGTGACTTCAAAAACATGATAGGGATGAACTGATAAATGAAAAAAGGGAAAAGAAAATCAACTGAACTGCTCACAATCAAATTAGGAATGAATAAAGAATTAAGTGTTAAGAGTCAATATTGGGTTTGTGGTATAAAAATAAACATGTCTAAATACTGTATTGTTTATGTTTCGATGGTCATTTTTGGTTTTTTAAAAAGCTCTTCTTTTTCCTTTTTGCTTTATTAAGATAAATATCAAGAATCAAAAGTGTGATTGTCTACTTTATCAGGCCCACTTTCTGGTCCCCATTTTTGATTCTTGGAGTGATAGATTCACCAAGATGTTGGAAGCATCGCCCAGAGGTTTTGCTCCACATTGACGTAACAGCATCACACAGATGATGAATCCATCCATGATGAGAATCTCCTGTTCCACCACATCCCAAAGGTGGAATATTGGACTGAGATGTGGCGGCTGTGGAGGCCGTCGGAGTCGAGTGGATTGATTTGAGCTGTGTGACATGGAGCATCATCCTGCTGGAAGCAGCATCAGAAGATGCTCCACTGTGCTCAGAAAGGGACGGACATGGTCAGCAGCTGTAGTCAGACAGGCTGTGCTGGTTCAAACAGGACATGCTGGTACTGAGTGGCCCAAAGTGAAGAAAATCTCCCCCACACCATCACACCAGCAGCATGCTGAAGCACTGATCCAAGGAGGATGGATCCAGGCTTTCATGATGTTTCCAGCAGATCCTAGACCCGGTATGTGAATGTGGAGCTGAAATGGAGACTCGTCAGACCAGTTTGTCCAGTTCTGGAATGCCTGTGTGAATTGCAGCCTCAGTTTCCTGTTCTTAGCTTAGGAGGGGCCCCCGGTGTGGTCTTCAGCAGCTGGAGCCCATCTGCTGTCCCTTATTGGTTTCAGGTTGATTTTTAGAAACTGAAAAGCATTTTAGAATTAGTTAACATTTCTTCCATTATTTTACTCTGTTTCATTATTTGTGGAAATAAATTTGATCTACCAAGCACAATGGCATTTCAGTCAGTCAAATATGAGCAGTAACACTTTCCAGGTCGAATGACATTAAAGGATAAAATATGCTGTTGACCCTGTGACTGACCCTTAGACATGGGACTGAATGACTGATAATGATGGTTTTGTGACAGCACTGGGTCTTTTCTCATAAGGATGCAATTCAGGGACTTATCTGCCTTCAACGTCACAAATTATGCCCCTTATTTTATCACCAGTAATTGGTTTTGCATTGCTATCTAGGATCTGTTTTGACTGTATTTTGAATTTGAGTGATTTGTTGTAATGGGCGAATCAGCATTTATACCTGAGCTTGTTGCAACACTAAGGAAAGGGTCAAACAGAAGCTGTGCAACATCTTTCCTCCGGACTTGAATACCTGGCAGGTTAGAGACACTCTACTCTCATGCAGGTTAAACTTATCCATAAACATCATCAATGCCAACAACAGAGATCTCATTAAAAGATACTGTAGCTCTTGTTAGCTCAGCAAGTCAGTGTCTGGATGTGTAATTGGTTGAGCTGGCATCACAATACAGCAACAAAGCAACTTTATTAAAGCATTAGATATTAAATTACAGGTGTATTCTTCAAGTGGATGAGAATATTTTACTTTTTTTGTCAAATGCACCGACTGGTTGTTTTTAAATGTTTGCATCAACTCAGGAATGAAAATAACATTTTCACCATAGACTGTAAAAAGAATGGACAAAACCTAAAACCACGTGACCCATACGATTCTGATGAGCTGAAGTGATGCACAGTGGGCGGTTCCTTCCTCCGCCATCTTGGCACCGTCACGAGTCTCGTGACTGCCGGAAAGCCCAAAAATGGCCGACGAGGAGACACGGAGAGGGGGCTGAGAGTGTGGGGAGGGATGATTGACAAATATTAAACTCCGAGCTACGTGCTAACAAAGCTAACCCGGAGCTAACGGGAGCTAACCAGCTAGCGGAGATAGGCGGGTTAAAGACACGAAGCGTTGTTAGCTGGCTAAAAACCGGGGGTTGCGCTATGCTAAGCCTCGTTTTCCCAGATATCTGGCACCTGTCAATCAAAAGGACACGCCCAAAGTTAATGAGGAACTTTAGGATTAAATAACATCTAAACGGAGGAGCTTGAATTTTTTTTCACTCCCCTCACAGTTGTCATGAAGGTAAACCTGACATTATAATCCTAAAATGTTTTTTTGAACCAGGCTGTAAACATGTTTAACTCTGCTGTAAAGTTGGTCTTTTTAACATGGGAGCCAATGGGAAATTGCTCTGTTTTGCAGCAGCACTTAGCAGATGAGGAGGGAACTGCAAATTTTTGCACTTCCGCACAGGCATCACTTTTTCTAGCAGGAGGTTGCCGATTGATTCTCACCAATCAGAGGGCTAACTGCCAATGTTTAAGTTGATTTCTTGTCATCCAGACTTCACCTGATTTAAATCAGCAGCTTTGATTAGCAAGAAAACAGTAAGATAACCTACCAAGTAGGGATGTGATGAGATCTCGTGTCACGAGATCAAAAAGTGACGATATTTCTCGTTTGAGTGAAAAGCTGTCTCGCGCATTTACAGACCAAGTTTGTGCACAAATTAATGAAGGTGCGTTCAGAGAAAATGCAGCGTCAAAGACGCGCACGGAACGCCAGAAGTTGAAGCTGGGTCAATAAAATGTCAGACGCTGGTTTTTCTTCATCAGGACGACTTGAACGCGCGTCAAGGACATCTTCTTTGAAATCTTAAATTGTACTGAAGTAGTGTCTTATGACAACCCTCCGTTATATTCGCAAATGTGTTAATAGACGGCAAAACTGTTTGTATAATCGATTGGTGAGTGTCAGTCTCTATCTCCTGTATAGGACCAGCTGGTCCACCCTTTCATGTGAAGAAACACAAAAATACAGTAAAGCCCAATTCAGGTCACAACTTGCAGGCGGTGTGCAAATAAGACAGGCGGCAGTGAGACAAAAATTACAACTGACAAAAGGATGAATAAAAATAATTGATAATTATAAAAAAATGCAATGAAGCTGGATCGTCTTTACCACTCAGTTGTTCCTACGAGTTCTGAGCATTAGTAGAGTTTCATAAACAGCACGATGCAGCAAAAAGTTCATGAGCAAGGACTTGTTCATAGGAAATGTTGGTGAATAAGGCCCAATGTTTTCTGAAACCTGACCTACACACCCATTTTTGAGTTTTCTACAATCCCTAGCTGCTAAAATCTAATCCGACTCCGACTCTCATGCCCTCTATTTTTGGTTTAATTTTTCCACTGTCTTTTATGTCTTTTTTTTCTGCATGGTTTTTGACGTGATAATTTAATTGCTTCTTCTATCAGACTCCAGTGTGAACAAAAGATGATTATGTTGCCTTCTTTGATGTAGAACTGGGATGTCTGTCACGCTTCGGTGAAACAAATGTCTGATAAAATTAGTTTGTTTTGAAAAACATCAAATATGTACCATACTGAGGACCCCATGTCAGAGTTAGGCCACTTTTGCCTGTGGTTTAAACATAGTCCAAGTGAAATGATCAGTGTGGAGGGATGATGTGTACAACAAGCATGTGTTACCTTCCCTTAAACCACTAAGATCATTTTTTCTGATATTATGTTGCATTTTCCCTCCATGTATGCTATATTTCCTAAAATATTTTGACATTCATGAAGAAGATTGAGATCACAGAGGCTTCAAGCTGTTCATCTCTATCATAGTAATGCATATGAACATGTTTATATTTGTGGCCATGTTGTATTCATGTCTTTTATTAAGGATTTAAAAAGCAAAAGTAATCTCCTCCACAGAGAACCAGCCTCCCCATTGCATCGACCCGAATTTTAAAGCCATAGAAATGTCAAAATTTCCATTTGACACTCACGCACAGATGGACACTTGCTGGATTCCAGGTGTTTGAAGTGTGCTCTCCAGAGGAATATGGCCCTAACGCTCACATTCGGCCTTTTCACTTTGTGCAGGCATCAACACAGTGAGGAGAAGACGTGAAACAAAAAGATAAATCAAACCCAAGTGGATATCTCCAGCCTACATTCAACCAAAGACTTTAACAGGCTGCTGAGTTTTTGCTTTTTATCCTCCATGTGAAAAAATAAAAGGAGAAATGAATGCTTGGGAGTCCACGCTGTTGCTGTAACCTCATGGGATGCATTACACCTTCAACAACATGACGCCCTGCTGTCTGAAGATTAATTAAATTCAAAAAACTAAATGCATCTAATAGACCAAAGAGAGCTGCTCTTTGTTTAATTAATGAATTGCATTTCCCTCGCAAGTCTGCAAGAAAAAGAGTCATAAAATCCAAGAGGTGGCCCTGACACAGAATACTGACTGCACCAGTGATGAGTTCTTCGGGGGCATTGGAGAATTTGAAAATTGAGCAAAGACAACACACCGTGAAATGGCATCACATTGGGCGAGTGTTTCAGTGGCCAAAACACAGAATGTCCAGTCTTCCTTTTAATTTACCATAAAATGATTTTCCTCTCCCCTTTATAGAATCTCCAGTGAGATTGGCAGCCGTGGTTCCGCAAATATTCATTAGACATAAATACAAAAATCAGAGTGATTCTCTGGCATCGGCCACCTTTTGCCCTGTCAGTTTGAATGCATAGCGTACCTGTAATTTGTTCAGTTGTAATGAGATTACGCTGCTGCTGTAGTAGCAACCTTCAATAGCAGAAATAGTTATTAAGGAGTGGGACCTTTTATCCTCAGCTTACCCTCCATAAACATCAGTAATAATGAATTTCGCTTCATCAAAGTGTGAAAAACCCATATGTAAGCTTTGCAGTTTTATCCTCACATTCATTGAGGATGCCTTTAAACAACCAAAAGTGTTTTTTAGTATTCTTATCAAACACATTTCTGACTCTTAAAAAGTATGTGATGGACAAATTAATTTATCCTAACATACTGTTGAGCCTAAACCTTTCTGATGATTATCTACTCAATCTGACATGTTTGTCAGTTATGGATTTTTAGCTCAAGCAATGTTATTAACGGCCCTTAAAACTTAACTGTTGAGTAATATCGCTGTGTGTCAGTATGTTATGAAGAGACCTCTATTTTCACCAAGAAGGGATAACGAAGCCATTTCCTATAACATTTTCCACCAATCAGAGAGCTGGACTTGACGGTAAAGTCCAACATGGAGCAGCCAAAGATCAGCATAAAGCTCTGTGTGTGTCTGAAAAGAAGAAAATAATGGTCCTCTACGGCTGGAATAAAGCCAGGAAGATGCTTTTAATCCACAGTGGCAGCAATAACCTGAGTTGGAGTTGTTTTTTGTGAGGATACGAGGGAAATAGTAGCATACAGTAGGGACAGGCAGTTCAATATGTCAGTGTTTTCCTTCTGTGTCACATGATCATGCAAGCCGATCAGATGTCATGATGTATAAACCAACTTGAAGTAGGCTACTCACAAATGTTCAAATATACACGCAGATAGAGATCACACTCACAAAATGAATTTACACATGCACAAATTACATTACAATTCTACAAACAAATATTGTTGCACACACACAGTAATTGTAGTTTCACTCCATGCTTCAGTTTATCAACTTTCTCCAACCACTTTCACCGTTCATCAGTAACACAGCTGCTCTGCTGGATGTGCAGTGGTGCCACACTGAAAATGGCCCCCCCTCAATCAGATTCCTTTCCCAAAGCTGCTTAAGCTGTTCAAAACATGTTTTTGTATAAAACAAATAAGAGTTAGTTGACAAATGAGTTGTGACCCATTGTTACAGGCATTGCCATTGAATGGGGTCTCTGAAGTTTGTTTAACCATTTATGAAGACATACTGGATAAAGTCACACTTTTTTTGATGTATATGAAAGTGGAAATAATTTTCAAAAGCAGGTGGTCTTTTGAAAGTGGCAGATCCTCAAAATTGATGTTGCTGCAGCAGAATTTCTTGAACCTTTTTTCCATCTGGTGTATTTTCTCCCCCTACAGAACGTAAAGTAAATCCAGCTCGCATCGCTTTTGATGTTCCTTAAAATTACAACCCATTCCAGAGCAATATGATTGTACTCTTTTTTTAAACCCTCCATAGATTCTGGAGAGAAAATGGCAGAATTGTGGACAAAATGTACAGCAGGTGTCCACAACGGACAATTTGCCAGATTGTAGACAGACATTGAATTGGAAGAACAGCGTATGAGGGAACAAGGCATTTTTGTCGTGGCTCTTTGTTCCTCCTGATGAATAGAAGCCTGCAGAGAATATTAAACACAGAAACCCACACATTGCCTATTTCTCTACATAAGTGGCAGCAGTTAACTGAAAATACTCATCAGTATAGAAATAAAGCCTAATTTTCTTAGATAATAGCAGCAAATATAATAAAAATATCCAAATGAAGCTTTGGATAAGGATTTGGGAAAATATGATTTGTCACTATACATCATGTTGCTGGAGAAATGGAAGCATTGCCAGGGACAGAGGGAAGGAGAGCCGCCGATGATGAATTACACAGTGGAGGGTTTGATTAGCTTCTTATCTGCTTACGGGACTCTTGGGGAAGAACGGAGATTGATGGGCTGCAGTTCGCTGACATGGTGTTGTTTATTTAGACGTTGCACACTTGGCTGAAGTGCAACAGGAAAAACAACCCTCTCAACACACTTTTAAAACCATTTCCCTTGAATCAAGAGTCATTTCATGGAAACCACATTACAGACACAGCAGGAACATTTTCACTCCTCTGAACTGAAATCTCCCTCTGGGAGTGTCATCTGCTTCCCTGAGCTAATTCCAGTTTGCTGACCTGGAGAGGGCATAAACTATCTTACTTGTGTAGAGCCATGTAATAATTCCTAAATCAATAAACAGGGACGTTATTGATCGTTTGCATGTAGTCCTACAACACCATGTTATCTTTGCTATCACGGAAGGAAGCACTGAACTTGTGATATAGATTTTCTTTAAAACTTGAGGTCACCTTCATTGATGGAAACCGTCTTTACAGGAAAAAAAACTAGCATCTCACATGTAATCAGACTACAACTAAAAGCAGGTTAAAGGACGTTTGTTTAAAGCAGATTAATAGCGTGGGGAGACTGATGTCTTTGCACACCTAAAGTTTATCTACAGCATACTTAAAGTAAGTCAGAAATAATCACACATGAATAACAAGATTAGAAGAAAAATCTTGGCAAAGAAGTCCCTTTGGACTGTCGTGCTGTGTTGATTAATAATGTATAAGTCCTGCGTTATTATGCCACACATGGTGCATGCAAGAGGATGAAACTTTATTGCTGTTTACGTCCCTCCAAATGCTCCGTTATAAGCGAGTTACAATAAAAAGGAGTCGACTGATAAAAGAAGATTATTTTTATTCTAATCGAGCATACTGCAGGAACATTTTTTATCATCTCTTTAGTATCCATGGGAGTTTGGACTTTCTCCATGTGCTATCATGCCGTGTTTAAATCTGAGGAAATCAACTGTCTCTAATTCAGTCTTGTCATATCATTATCATATGCAAAAGCTAGAGAAGCTCAGACCTTCACCAAGCCAACCAACTCCCAATAGGCACATCGGGAGGCAATGCAGGGTTCAGTGTCTTGTCCAAGGACATGTCAACGGGGGGTGGGGATTGAACTGCCGACCTTCTGTTTAGACAACAGCTCTATCCACTGAGCTACAGCCGCTGTGTGTGGTGTGGTATAGCTCCCGCTTTCTTCTGCACTGCATGTGCATGCAGCTGCAAAAATCCAAAACAAACATGTCTGCCATGTGGAACTTTCACACCGTGTGTAAGAGTGATGTGAAGGCTGCATCTGCAACATGCTATGCGCATAGAATATCAGTCATAAAAGTAATAACATCATATTTTCAAAAGTAACTTTAATGTTCTTACAGTGTTCACCGCAGAAACGCATTACATTACTACATTACAGAAAATAGTAATGTCATTACAGTAACACATTACTTTGTAATACACAAGTGTTAGGTGATGG
>JBBDHI010000026.1:1991701-2005006 GCA_037177115.1 Craterocephalus stercusmuscarum
TCTATGCCTGCGTAGACAGTAAAGAGTCTGTGCTGCCTAAATCATCGACTGATTCTTGAATATCAGAAGCTTTGTCAAAGCAAGAACAAGCTAGTATAACATTCAAACAAAAAAAGGTTTATTTTATTTAAGGTTTATTCTATTCTTTATTTAATCGCACCTGATTTGAATATGTGAAAATATGCAGCCTTCCCCAGGTGTAAAGCTTTGTATGATTAATGACAGAAGAACTTCTTTTCTTCCTCCTTTTCAGCGTGAACTAGTTCACTTTCATGTTTCATTAATCTTACTTAGGCTGCTCAACACTTTTGAAAAATATCCCATCTCATCAACAGTGCTTCTTCAAAATTGTGAGAAATGTCTCAGCTCTTCATAGAAAAGAGAGAGCTGCTTTCTCTTTCACTTTGATCTTCACAGCTGGCATAAACATCACATCAGGCATCCCGGAGGCCAGCCAACGATGAGGTGACGTGAAGTTTCCTTTATGTGCCGTGTGCATGAGGTCATCTTGTAATAAACACTCGTTGGCAACTTTATTAGTTCAGTTGCTGCAAACGGATCATCACAATGAGTAAGGGCTGGGATGTACTTGCTGCTGGCAACACGTCCACGTACGCATCATTGCTGCTGCGCGTCGCTAATGTTAGTTTGGCGCGTTGGCTGCTCGCGTTGGCCGGAATGTGATGCTTGCACGAGCTGCGATATTGACATGACCGCTAGAGGTGCTTATCCACCATTTTGGTCATAGGACCACACATACCGCATTTACGTGCACATATACCGCCTCTAATGGCGGTAACGCTTTTACCCTTTAGTTTCTACAATTACAGTAAAATGATCAGTCCTTCTTCCTCGTTTTCAAAGTCAATTTTCAACTCGTTGCTAGGGGATAAAACCCGGAAATACAACTGACTGGCAACTTGTAACTTTCACAGTACAAGTGCTGCATACTCCCCCTAGTGGTGCCCTCCAGTATTAACCGTTTTGGCCGTGCTGTGCCTTTGTAGTTTACAGCAAGTATGTACACAGACCAGAAAGAGTGCTTGCGGGCACACTTGAGTACACAGCAAGTATATCCCATAGGGTGATTTAAGTGACAGTATAAGAGGGGATTTAAGTGACATTGAACAACATGCTTGTGGGTTTTACATGCTCATGTTTTGGGAATTACACAGGGTTTAGAAGAAGAGACAATATCCAGTGATCAGCAGCTGTCTGGACCACAATGTTTTGTTAGTGTCAGAGGACAATGGGCGGACTGGTTGGAGATGATGGGAACTCGTCTAACCAAGATATAAAAGTTATAGCACACCATTTTAATTAGGGCGATATTAAAAATCACCCCAATGACAGCTGTGTGCCAGGCACATAACTTTTACCTTACCTTCTTCTTCTTTGTAATGTTTTGGACCTCAAGAGTGCCTTAGTCACCACCACAGACTTTGGGCAAATGGTGGAAAGATTTACCAAGGTTCAGACTTATTACATGGGCAAAGAAAAAAAAAAACCTGATTAAAAAAAACCCTTTGCAGTGATGGGAGTTTTTGTCTTTCTACAATTTATCAGAAGGTAATTTAAAGAAAGCCAGAATTTGAAAGAAGACAAACACTCCAGATAAAAAGTGAAAATGTGCATATTTGAAAAGACAATACAACTGAATGTCATCAGCATGAAAATAGAATACATTTTTAAAACCAAGAGTGAGCTGACCAAGAGGCATCAGATAAAACAAAATAATATTGGCCCAAGAACAGAACCCTGAGCAACTCCAGCTTGGTCTAATGTCGACAGAAACATTCACTAGAGCAGTCTCAGTGAAGCACATTCACCAAATGATCATAGAAATCATGCTGCTAAAGGACGACAGCTGGTCTGCCGCTACCTTTACAGACAGGCAGCACAGTCCCAACTCTGTGGATGTTGACGATCACGTGTAGGACCAACTTATTCTAACTAATTCCAATCGGACTCACTCATTTACTATGGTGAAGACAGAGAAAAGAAAGTCCTGTATTTCTGTGTGACCAAACATTTACCAGGAAAACTAAGAGGACACACGAACCACACGAGGACAGATATACTGATGAGCTGCAGCAGAAATTAAATAAGCAGTTGGCAGAAGAAACTGAAATGAGGGTAAAATTCAGAACATCTAATCATGTGCACAAACAGCTGCTTTTAATGGCAGTCATGGGACGGCTGAATCTGACCAGAAACAACCCGGATCCAGAGTGAAATAGTTGTTCTAATCACCCTATACTGTACATAGTTTTTTTAAAATCACTGATAAATGCTTAACTGCGAACAGAAACTTATAACAGCTGTCTCAGGATCTGCTAAACATGGACATAAGCGCACCACAATCAAAGTTTTCAGTTAAATTTAACAGAAGAATCAAGTCTGGAGAGCTGACCCTGAACCACTGCACTGCTTATTATGGAATCCAGCCATCTGCGGAGGCATGGGCTTAATGCATCCCTCTGCCCATATTTTTATTCTTTTCTGCAAAATTGATTTAATCCAGTCATTTTTTTCCTCCACTGATTACTCACTCGCTACCGAAATAACTGCGACACAAACAGGTTAGTCACAGCATAACTGAAAGAGAAAAGCTCTGCCAGGAATAGAAGCATAATTCTAATTATTTCATCACATAGTTTCATCTAATTAGAAAATAAGTTTGCATTGAATTGATAATCATAGGCTACACAAATAATATTACAATAAGATGATAGGATTTAAGTTTCCATCATAGCCCATGATGAGAATCACCCGTTCCACCACATCCCAAAGGAGGAATATAGGTCTGAGATGTGGTGGCTGTGGAGGCCGCTGGAGTCCAGGATGGATCCATGCTTCCAAATTAAATTTAATGAAAAATACTTTATTCATCCCAGAGGGAAATTCCATAATGTGGAGCTAAAATAGAGATTCCTCAGACCAGTTTGGTGAGTCGTGTGAATTCTACCCTCAGTTTCCTTTTCTTAGCTGACAGGGGGGGGCCCTTGGCTGGACTTAAACCTAAAGCACGCAGACTGTAGAACAGCCACGCCATGTCCCAGTCCTTAAGACGGTTTAAGTCCAGACTGAAATCCCACCACTTCTTCATGGCCTTCAAATGCTAGCAAAGTGAGGTCTAACTTGGCTTGTTATTGAAATTTTCATCCACTCTGTTTATTTTATTATTTCCTGTAAAACATCTTGGTCGGCTGAAGTTGTTCTAGGCCATGTTTCCACGACAATACAGAGAAGGCAAGAAGTGTTAGGATTTGAGTTACGATCTGGCCTTGCACATGACACCGCAGTGACGTGGGGGCGAATCTACAATGTTTTGAGAACGGGCTCCAGAGTGGAATTTTCTGACAACACGGGGTGAAGTAGAGTCGTGCAGACCCAAGGCGGAGGCTCCTGAATAGGACGATGTCACTGCGGCTGCCACTGTGCAGCCACATGAACAAACTTACAACAACATGGCGGATGTCCGTGTTCGTCTAGTGCTGCTGCATCTTTTCAGGTTATCTGAGCTCTTAAAACAAAACATACTCATCTTACAGCAGGAAGGTCCCCAGCTAAGGTTTATTCCAGTTTAATGAGGATGTAGTAGGAGCTGGTGTAGACACGGGATGTTATCGTTGCAGCTTAGTTTTCACTGCCACCTACAGGCCTGGCATGGTGCTACATTGTTAACACAGATTTTTCAATCATGCAAAGGGGGAAAAAATGCAAATATGGAGGCAGCATTGTCATGGAAACTAGGCCTAAATGTGCTTGTCCCCGAGGTTTTTGGCTTTGGGGTGGTGAGAAGTGGAGTATTGATGACCATGTTAACGATGCCGACTGATTGTTGATGGTGAAAAGTTAAATTTCTTAAAAGTTAGGAGGCATCCCACTAAAACAATGGTTGGGGAAACACTGGACATGATATTTTGTTGCTCACCGGATATTTTTTCTCTTCAGATTATTCTCTGTAAACCCTACAGATGGTTGCGTGAAAATCCCAGTAAATAGACCAAACCTCAGACCAACAAGTATAATGCCCCTTTCTTCCTCATTCTGATGCTCAGTCAGAACTTCATCAAGTCCTCTCCACCATGTCTACAGGCCCAGATGTATCGAGTTGCTGCCATGATTGGCTGAGAAGCTATTTGTATTTGGCTGTAATTAAAAAGGCCGACCTAATGAAGTGGCTGGTGAGGATATATCTTCTGTGTCGGACATGGCAGGTTTGGGTTGCACTGATGAGAAAATGACTCATTCATGGGGGATACTAAAGTTACTGTACTAAACCAGCACTCAGGAAAGCTGTGAGCTGCATGACATCATATTTTCTAACTTAATAAGACTGCTGTAATATCTCGTTATTTGTGTTACACTGGAAACTGGAAAAGTTGTTGATCTGGACGTGATATTTCCAGCCTAAATTTTTCACTCTACGACCGACACACTTTCCCTCTTCTGTAATTTTGTCACGTCTCTATGACCAAAAACAAGCTGATGTTTTTTCATTTGGTTTTAGATTAAGGCAGCAAGCGCTGACTACTGGACGTGTGTTATTACCTTTTGACTGCTTCTTGTGTTTTTATCTTCCCATCCACCCTCCTGCCACCAGCCTCACCTCAATCTGCTCTGCTTCCCTTTTCCCCCATATGTGTCTTGGTCTTTCCCCCTCCTCTGTTTCCTGTGTCACAGAGTGGAAGTCGGAAAGTGACGCATCATCACTCGTTATTCCACTGAACACTGTGTCGATTCCTCCTCTGAGCCGCAGTTTCATATCTCATCAAGAAAAATGCCAGCTTTAACTGTGGCTGGCTGCAGATTAAAAAATCAGGTGCATTGTGCCACAGGCAGCAGAAAGACTTTCGAGTGAGGGGACAGGAGGGGCAGTAAATACATCTCTTCGATGCCTCCAATTTCCCAGTTCAATTAAGCTATAAATGTCCAAAAGCAGCATTCGTCTGAAACCACTGTTAAGGGTTTACTGTCACATTAATAAAGGTTAAGGATTATACAATCTGCAGATTGGTGGCTATTTGTAGTAATTACATGATGGGGAATAGGGTAAATTAACAGCCATTTCCAAATACTGCTATTTATCTATGGGGGTCGTGGGAGGGGACGCTCTGACTGCTGTCCCTGGGTGGGGGCTGGGAGTTGTTGGTACCTGGAAATTCAGTTTTATAGGGGAATTTCAAGGCCCATGTGGGCAATGATTCACGGGAACAGCCTCAATATCTGAACTCAAGTGCTGAACTGAACTTATTGTCAATAATAAAAAACATGTTTTGTAAGTGCACTTCCTACCACACCACCTTAGCCCAAAGAATAATGATTGATTTTGTATTTGCATCATTCTGCGAATGTCTCGGACATTCGGGTGGAGAAGCACAGAGCTTTCAACTGAACCTCAGCTGGTGGTAAGTTGGATGCAATGGTGCAGCAAGGCTGCAGGTACTCAGGAACTGGGAATGTATGGCAGAGAGCTATGTCCGTGATGTCTTAAACACATACCTTTGGGTTTTTTTCCCCATTTCCTGTGGCCATATCAGCTTTTATAGTGGATGCAACTCCTAGAAAATGTGGCCCTAAGGTTGCCTGCGATTAATGTGGCAAAAACTAAAGTATGGACACCAGCAGTGAAGGAACGTCATCAAGCAAAACAAGGAGGAGTTCTGGGGTTTGCTCGAGTTTGTCGCCAGCATTGTTCCGAAACGTTGTGTCAGCACGGCAGAAGTCACGTAACACCTCCAACCGAGGCCTCGTTCCGTCATCGTGTGTCTCGAGCTGCTCCTGCGGGACTTCAATGGGGCCGGTTTGGTTGATCAGTGCTTTACAGGGCTTCAGTCGCTTTGTTAAAAGAAAGTGAATAAGAGGAAAATGTGCTAGCAACCGTTTATCATTTCAGTTTGAAGGAAAAACTCACTTCAGAATGCTATTTGGAAGCAAAGATAAGCGCGAGACATCGTTGCCATGGCAACTGTTGAATGAGCTCAATGTATGAGAACAGAGCGGGCAATGTCATCAGCATTACATCTTGACTATATTAGCTTTTCTTTATATTGCTTTCATATATGCTTGCAAAGAGCAGACATTAAAAGTTTATTGACAGAAACTTGACCAGGAAGCATCGGAGGAAACGTCTCGGTCTGCAATATTAGAAGCCGGATCTTCGAGCGAGTTGGTTTCAAACCATCAACGCTGATTTTTGATGATTTTAAAATTCATTAATTGTTATTTAGTTCTTTCATGTGTGACTAACAGCTGGAGAGGTAATGTGCCAGAAGAACAGATCTGAAGTAGTGGTGTTCCGATCGATCGGCCACCGATCATGATCGGCCGATTTCTGAAAGAAAGTACGTGATCGGTGATCGCCGATCAGCGTCTTTTGTTGCCGATCACAAAACCCGATCACCTTTACTTCATACTTTGCAGCCTGCAGAAGCGCTGTGTGCGGTATAGCTCCTGCTTTCCTCCGCGCCGCGCGTGCACGCGGCTGCTAATTCAAAACAAACATGTCTGCCATGTGGAACTTCTGCGCCGTGATGTGAAGCTGCATCCTGTAACATGTGCAACTGAAAGTCACTCGCATGAGAAGCGCGTCAAAATCCTTCAATACTATGAATCTAATACGGCATTTAAAGACCTAACAGCTGACGGAGTCTGGTGAGTTTTCAAGGCTTACTGTACTGAATGAGAAGAAGACGTCCGCGGCAGCCATCTTTAACTTTAGTTCAAGCCTCAATTGTAACCAAGCTGGAATGTGGTTCTTTCTTCAACATCAATAAAGTTTCAGTTGCTGCATATTTGCTTATTGTGCTGTTGTTGGCAGCTGATAAGTGTTTCAGCCAAATCACAGAAACATTTTTATATTCTCAGCATCAAGTGTGAGACATATTTTCCACCAAAATACTACAGCACTGTGCTTTGGGTTTGAATAAACCTCCTCCCGTGCGCTGCGTTAGGAAATTAATAACCACACAAGAAGACAGCAAATTTTCAGCTCCAGGAATCACCAAAGAGTTTGAACACTGCTTGCTCGGTCTGTTGTCATCACTATAAAATTAAACCTAAGTGAAAGTCAGATATTTTATTATGATAAAAATTCCTTTTGATGGTAACAAAGTTGAAATTTGCTCAAACTTTTCCAGAAACACATTGAATGACTTTCAGGTCATTTTGAAGTCTATGAAGTTTAAACTTTATGCAGCTTAATAATGACCTGTTGGTAATAATTTGGTCACCACATCTATATTAATGAGGGTTGTTGGCTTCATTACAAATTAATGTTCATTTAATAGAACATTTACTGAAGCGTGACAATGATCATTTACTGGATGTAACATGGATTGGAGAGAAATCTGCATGCTAATCTTCCTTACTTTATATACAATACCAAAGAAAAAAACTTGAGCCATCACTTCTTCTTCGCAGCATTCGGCTTGTTGTAATCTTCTGAAATAGTCTTCATCAATAGTTCCCCAGACTTTCTGAAGGTCTTCTTTTTTTCTTTGTACATTTTCTTTTTACTTGTTCACTAGTTTTCAATCCACTTCTTATACCATTTTCAGAAGAGTGTTTGTTTGAACGACAGAGAATTGCAGCAACAAGGTGATGCCCAAAGAGCTATAGGCAGAAAACTTGGCATATATCAGGGTGGTGTGCTTTTTGTCCTTAACACATTTGAGGAAACTGGACAAGTTTAGAACAAAAAAAAAGGCTTTAAAAATATACAGATGATGAATAGGATCTGGAAGTGATGTTTTTAAGAACATCATTTTATGACAAAGTCTCCATTAAAGGGTGGGTATCAAGGAGACATCCTTAAAACAGGGAGGAAATGCTGAAGAATGCCAGATAATACATGAGCCCAAACCTCAACATCATTGAATCAGTGTGGGATCATCCTGAAAGAGAAGAGAACAAAAGGCAGCCAGCATCCACAGACAAGCTTTGGAAAGTCTTTCAAAAAGCCTGCAGAAGTATTCCTGAAGACAACTTAAAGAAATGAAAAGAAATCTGCCATTCTGCGATGGATTTCAGTTTGAAAACAGATAAAACAGCTCGTCATTTTATCCGCTCTGAATCCAGTCTGCTCTGCACAACACAACCGTTCCTCAGCAGCGGAGAAGATTCGGTCTCACCAACAGCTGTAAAAGCACAGGAGCCCGTGCACACAATACACACTACAAAAGAAATATAAATTGTACTACAACATATATAGACACATAGTCAGCCGTGTCTCTACATGCAGCTTGTGCCGGAAATTCAGCCGGAGAATTGGGAACAAAGCACTAAAAGCTGCACTCTGGTCATCAGCTACTGCAATCTGTTGACTGCATTGGGAATATTAGAAGCCTTTGTAACCCTTCGTAAATCCGGGTCTCTTACCATCTTTCGCCTGAGCTGCTGACAGTCAATCAAATAGTTCTGCCTGCTGACTCCGCCCCCTGATGAAACTCTCGCCCGCTGAACCGCACATACCCTCAGCTCGCAGGTTGTGGCTTTTCTTCAGTTCAACAGTGGGTGGAGTTCCACAAAATGCAGGGGGTGTACTTAGACTTTCTAGTAAAGTATCGCAATATGCAGTATCATGATATTTTGTATCATTGTCCCTGTATTGTGGAACACATTGTATCGTCAGATTCTTTCATTTCCTCCCCCCCTCTCCCTCTCTCTCTGTGAACTCTCATTTCTTACAGAGTGAACTCTTGTGTCATACTTGACAGCATGGTCTCATACGATACCACAGTGTAGCATTTTTATTGCCCCTTTTTTTTCTACAGAGGTACAAACTGGAAGTTATGCTTGTTTTCCCGGTCTTAGCCCCATGTTTAATATTTTTTGAAAGGCATCTTTGTTAACAGAGCCGTCATTACCTATCTGTTCATATCTACTTTGTCTGTGTTGTGTTTTGGTTTCCATTCATATTTCATGAGACAGAGAGTTGCTTTCATTTATTATTTCTGTTTACTTATTCAAATTTTTTCCATTTCCACTGAAAATGTTTTTTTAATCAAAGTTTATGTTTTTTGAAAGGGTGAACTTGCAATAAAATAGTCTAAAAATGACAAAATTATCACTTAGCACAATATTATGGTTTTATTTTAGCTTCAAAGGTCAGGTTTACCTTCATGACAACAGTGGGGGGAGGGAAAAATTCTAACTAATTCGTTTAGATGTTATTTAATCCTATGATTTTTCATAATTAGGTGGTTGTACTTTTGATTGACTGGTGTCAGATATCCGGGAAAACAAGGCCAAGAGTAGCACAACGTCTGTCCATTCATTTTACAGTCTATGGTCGCCCCCTGCTGGTTAGAAGACCGCTGGTTGAAAATGCGTGTGATGATCACATTCTGAATATTAATATCATAACGATCGAGTTAATTTAATCGTGGCCACCAAAATTGTGATCACGATCAAAATCTGGTCAATTGTGCAGCCCTAATGGGACGAATGATCCCATAGAGCCATCTGCATCACTGTTTCTGGGTAAAAGCTACCAGACCCTGTGGGCCGGCTACACATACCTCCCCCCGCTGTCCCCCACCACCACTCAGCTTCAACTCATTCAGCAAACCCAAGGAGTTTCCAGACACCAAGTCAAATAAAGAAGAATCCATCATCCAGCTCAGCTATGTGATTTCTGAGGATGAAGGGATAAAATAAAAAATTACCTTTTTCTTCATTTCGCCCGCCACCTTAGACCGTCTGCTGCTCCAGTCTGCGCTGCATTCCTCTGAGGATTCTCACTTCTGAGAAACCATTGTCATCAGCTTTTATCCACTTTTTCCAGAAAGACAAATCCTTTAATTCCCTGAGGTTTACTGTCCATGTTCAGCGATGAATTACAACTCGCTGCAGCGCAGACCGTTGCAACGCAAACTCTCCATCATTTCTGCTTTAATCAAACAGCATTTCATATCCTCTTGTACGAAGAAACAACTGCTCCCATTTAAGTTTACGGCCCCAACATTTTATCCACAACGTTCGTGCAAAATCTCCTCTAAAGTAAATCTTTGATTTCCTCTTCATGCTGCTATTCATATACTGAATAATGCTCTTTTAAAAGGATGCGTATCTTTCTCGAAACACTCAATTAACACTTTCAAACAGTATAAAAATGAAGGAAGCCGTTTCATTACAAATTCAATTAATAATCAGCATATTTAATAATGATCAACAGCAGATTTGTTCAAATTTTTATGGTGTGGTCCACAGCGAGCGTATTCATGAAAGTAGGTCAGCCCTCAGTTATTTGCTTCTTTCAGGGAGATATTTGGCAGCTATTTTAGACTGACTCAAGACTGCGGAGGGCTCCAGGAGAGTCTGAAAATATATCTTAAACAGCCCAGGAACCCTTAAAGCTCGCTACTTCTGATCAAAGTGCAGCGTGGAAAGTGTGTGTCTGTCAGGGAAAAAAAGTGGCTGACACGAGGTCCTGCCTGCATCTCTGCAAACCGAGCAAATTAGATGCAAATAAAAAGCTGCTGACTGACACACAGGAAGATAAATAGGAATAATATGGGGTGCATGGTTTTGACACGGTGTTGACATGTTGTTTTATGTCTCCTTTACCCAAGTACTTGTTGAGTTCATTAAAAGTTAAAGCTTAGATGCTTGGATTTATACAGTCAGCGGTAATTTTTTTAGGGATTCAGCTGCTTGTTAACACATTATCTGGGCAGTGAGTGGGTAAGTGGAGGTATTTAGTCACATGGTCAAGAGGACTGGATGAGGTTCAATCTGAGCATCAGAATAAGGAAAAAACGGATTAAAGTGGCTGAAGTTTGCTGGTCTGACTATCTCAAAAAGTGCTGATCTATTAATTTATCTATTATTTGTGGAGTGATGTTCTTGTGGTTGAGATACACATCTGCCGTGTATTCTCCAGATGCAATCTGCGATATCTTGCTGATTCATTTAAAATAAAAGTTTCCTAAATGACCAAAAGTTTTTCTAAAAATCAGGCAAAAACATGGTGACCATGAGTTTTAATTCCCCTTTAATTTGGAATTAAAGCAGATGTCTGTAACTCTGGGTGTGTTTACCATGCAGTACGCACCCCAAAGCTGTAGGGGGAGCTCCATAGTGAAAATAGGCGACAGACGAAGAAGAATGTTGTAAAGCAGAGGTAACTTACGGTTGTTTTGAACAGGCGACGGCGAGTCACCATGGCTTCAAAGGCATGTAGTAAAAGCAATTATAAAAGCAGTATCAAAGCAAAAAACTAATCACAGATATAACATGCATATCTGTCCAAACGGATTTACGACCGGCCGTATAGCGATAGTCTTGTGTATCGCGAGACTTCCAAACCAAAACAAACACGAGCATCAATGGGTAGTCTGGTATTGGGAGACCCGATAGAGGGTCAAACAGGTCAGTCGAGCAAAATAATTACTTCCAAGCAGCTTTATGACTATGATAATGTTGCAGAGAGCCTCTTTAATGTTAATTCTGCTTTGAACAGATGAAAAATAAGCATGTAAACACTTCATTCCTGATGCAAACGTTAATTCTGAATTAAACTTCATTCTGTGGAAAGAGGCTGGTTTATTCCACGTTTAATTCTCCATCCATTTTCTGTACCGCTTTAAAATAATTGGGTCACAGGTGGGCTGGAACCTATCACAGTTATTATCTGGTGAGAGGCGGGGTACACCCTGGACAGATCGCCAGGCAGTCGCAGGGCCAACATTGAGAGAGAGACAATCATTCACGCACACAGTCACACATAATGATAATTCAGAGTGGCCGATTAACCTCACATGCATGTCTTTATGCAGTGGGAGGAAGTCGGAGAACCCGGTGAGAACCCATGCGTACTTTTCATTCTGAATCAGATAATCGCTCTCTCGTCTTCTATCATGTAAACCTTCATTCCGCTTCAAGTTAATTCTGGTCGTTCTGCACAAGCTCAAACCGAGTCTGTTCAGGTGAAAATGATGTAGCATGCTAGCGGCTAGCTGCTGCTTCATAACTAGAATCCACATCAAGAGAAAATGGTTCTTACTTCAATGTTTTTTTGTTGTTGTCAAAAAGAAATGAAGAGGGAAGGAGGTTTTTAACTTCCGGTAGAAGTACTTATGAAAGGTACGTCACTTCCACCATCCAACCAACTAGAGCCCTTCCCAACCCCTGGATTTAAAGCGCGATAAAGAAAACCATTTATAGGGACGAAGATAATTTTAAGTCTGAATCATTTAAATTGGAATTATGAAATCACGTAACCGTACCTATAAAGGGAAAAAAAGTCTATTTTTATTGAGAACTTACGAGATGCTGTAAAGTAGAAAAACACCTGAGACCTGCTGCACGTGGACCACCAAACACAGATTAAAGCAATCTAAGGTGAAATCTAAATATACCATTTTGAGTTGCTTTTACTAAAAGAACGAAGCTGTCCAGTGGGCAGCGACTGTCTGATGGGTGAAAATACCGAGTCAGCAGGTTGTCAGCAGCACCTGAGCTGAGCAGGTAGACGACTGACAGCTTGTGCTCCTGCTCTCGCTCTGTCTTCTCAGCACATTCAACAGACTGCTGCTACTTCTTAAAAAAGCCGTGACATTGGAGAGACAGCAACATCGCTCAATAAAAAGCACATCTGCAAAGGTTTCCAAGCTCAACAAGGAAATGTTCGCCTAACGAGGAGATGCCCGGCGCCTGCTGATGGAACTCTGTCAGCATGTTCTGCTGGTGGCTAATGGACTCCCACACCTAGTTTAGCTCTACATGCTGACACACAGCAGGTGATGCTGCTCACGCCACTTTCATTTCCACTGCCAACACAATCACCTGCACAGGTTTACAAAGACACAGATGCCCCATTTACCTTCTATAAACCTCTAAAGTCTCGTCTATGAGGAACCGTGATGATGGCATGACTAAATCCGATTTAATTCATTTACATTTATCTATGTAACACCAGTTTTTTTTTAAAAGTCCACATTTCTGACTCGTCTGATGCGTTCCTGGTGGATTTAGCAAAGATTCAGCAAAATTTTTGAATTAAAACCCATGTTGAACTCTCAGCAACTACATTAACATCTGAGAGTTCTCCATAATGATTGGCTGAAATAGACCGTTTTAGTCATCTCGCTCCATAGGACCCCATTCATTTTGAACTCTGCCCCAAGTGGAATTCTGGTGGAACTGCAGCCAAAAAGCCGTTACAATGGGTGTGAGGGCTGAGCACTCAGCCTCACATGTACACACATTCACATTTTATTTTCTTTTTCATATTGCTTTATTGGACTGGTTTCTGTTTGTTAATTTACTAATTTGAGTTTCTGAGTTGTTTCAGCT
>JBBDHI010000026.1:2340115-2350539 GCA_037177115.1 Craterocephalus stercusmuscarum
TGATGTTTCTGTTCTACTGGGAATAAGACGTGTTGGTGGGATCTGAGAATCTTTGCTTTCTGCTTTTATTAAAATTTTACACACAATCCCAACTTTTTGGTGTTGTGTGTGTGTTTAAAGTATGACTTTTCTCCCTAAATGAATATGTGTGTATCTCCACAGCCGAACTTTGAGACGACACAGATTATAAAATCTCTTCACATCGAGTTTATTTGCATCACAGTTTCGTATAATCACAAGTTGTTTCTGATGGAACTTTCAGACATTTCACTTATAAAATAATAACAATTGTGAATTGTGCCAGACTCTGAAAACAATGTTCATTTCATCAGTGTTTTAAATGAAAAAGAGAGAATATACAAACAGCCGTACAGCCAATCACCCGCCCACACGCTCGTGTCACACGAAGGTTTTCCCAAAACTACCGCTAGTAAATGAAGGACCTGATGATGATGAGACTCACTTTTTTAAGGGTAAATCAACCACATAACAGAAAGCAAAATGGAGAAATATTGTGATTGTGTGTGTGTGATGATTCAGGTCATCTCAAGAAAACAAGGTGATTTTCTTGTGACTGTGAGATTTCGAGGACTGTTCACTCAGGAAAACGTGATTATTTTTCTCAATATCTCTTTATTTCTCATTTGAAGCTTAAAACCAGGTGACCCGGAGGTTTGTGACGAGCTGAAAAGAAGCTCAGTGGGAGGTTCCCATCGTCACCATCTTGGCACCGTGATGATTCTTGTGACTCCTGGGAAACACAAAAAATGGCCGATGCTGAGAGGGGGGCTGTGACAGTGGGGAGGAATGATTGACACCCATAAAACTCTGAGCTATGAGCTAACAAAGCTAACCCAGAGCTAATGGGAGCTAACTAGCTAACGGTGGAAGGTAGGCTAAAGATAAGAAGCACTGTTAGCCGGCTAAAAACCGCGGCTGTGCTACTCTTGGCCTCGTTTTCTCTGATATCTGGCACCTGTCAATTAAAAGGACACGCCCTTAATTATAAAGAATTTTACGATTAAACATCTAAATGAATGAGTTATAGTGTTTTCCCTCCCCCTTTGTCATGAAGGTAAACCTGACCTTTTAAAGCTAAAATGTTTTTTTAAACAAGGCTGTAAACGTGTTTAATTCTGCTGTAAAGTTGGTCTTTTTAACATGGGAGTCTATGGGGAATTGCTGCGTTTGCAGCAGCACCTAGTGGAGGAGGAGGGAACTGCAGTTTTTGGCACTTCTGCATAGGCTTCATGAGTGTTCATGTTCTCATGTTCCACAGACATACACTTTGGGTTCATTTGCGTCTCTAAAGTCTCCCTATAAGAATACGTGAGTCTGTGTTGTTCCTATGGCGGGACACTAGCTGCTGGAACAGGCTCCAGACCCCCCACCACCCTGCATCGGAATAATCCGTTATCTCGAGAAAACAAAGTTTGTTATCCCGAGATAACGAGATAGTGTCCCTGTTATCTCGAGATAATGATGTTAAAAAAAAACAAGCAGGCGCGGCCACTCCTGGCTTTGGCACAGATAGAGATGCAGGAGAGAAGTGATACTGATGCTGGATGTAAAAACCGTTTCTTACGCTTAAAACTGGAGCTAAAGAACCTTCTCAGCCTGCCGATGTTCCTTAAGGAAAGAAAACGAGCATTTCCTGGTTTGAAACTCAGATTCTGAGTTGATTTACCCTTTTTAGGAGTCATTGTGGTGGAGTTTGTAACATGAACACAATTCTGGCCTAGTTGCAGAGTAAATTCAAAGCATATACATTACATATACAGATAGTCACCAACATACAGGCAACATTAATATGACATGATATCTATGTGTTTCTTTACTTTGGCATTCATATTACACCTCCAGCTCCCGGGATTACACATGCCACCTCCATGACTGGACACATTCAGTATGGTTCAAATTAGTGTTGTCACTTAGCTGATGCCACTGATTGTAATCTTTATAGCAATATTTAGACAAAAAGGACAACAATTCACAACATCTTTACATCACTATAAAGATCATGCTCTGTACATGTAGGTAAATACATTTCGTACATTTGGAAAAAGAACACAAGTGCCATGTCTCGTCTCTTTGGGATGAATCACGATGTGATGTAAATCCTAAATAGAATATCCAGAAGTTTGTGTATTTACAGTGGTCGTACATCAGATTTACAATTGGACAGTTGTGGAGATGAACCCACCGTCTACGCACTACTTTTGTATTGCACATTTTACATGAGTATGATTTACAAATCATTGCAAATGTCAGTGAAACATGTCTGGAAAGTTTACAAGGTTCTTCTGTAACCAACAGAAATCCCACTTTTAGAACCGTCCTGGCTCAACATCCCGTTTTATCACTGAACGTAGCTTTTTAAGCCATCACTGCATCTTGTCTGAATATGTAGCAGACAGCTTATCAAACTGTTGATTCCTGGTTGCTGATTGGCTCCTGGCTGTAACAGTGACATCTGGACATTTATCAACCCAACAAAAAAACGAGTCCTTTAAACATTTCAGAAGAAAGAAAAACATTAGAATAAAAACTAATGCGCCACCGTTTGGATGGAAGGCATCTTCAGGACTAAGGCGGGATCTTTAGAGGGAGGTTTCCATTTCTGTTGTGTAGGATGTTTATCTGTAAGAGCCTGAATAAAGGCAACTGGACTCCAATTTCTTGGTTTGTGAAGACATTTCATCTCTCATCTGAAAGACTTTTTGGTGGGAAGCTTCATGAGCTTTAAAGGAACACTGACATATGGCACCACCTCTGCTTTTTCACCTTTCTAGCCCAAACTGTTTGGTCAAAAGTTCCAATGTTATCTGTTCAGAGAAGATTTTTTCCACTCAAATGTCAAACCATCCGTCTCCTGTGTCCAAAATGAGCAGAAACATAAAGATATTCACCTCGTTTTTCAGGACAATGAATATAAAGTGTTGTTCTGAGGAGGAGCATTTTGCAGGGCATAAGGGTTCACCTGCTGTCATTTAGCTTTAAATACACAGTCACTGTCATTACCATCAACATTTAGTATCCAACCAATCTGCTTCCAGAAATGCTGCAGCTCATTTCTTTCTGACATACGGTGGCCTGTTGGCCAGACAGGCTGAAAGCAGATTTATGCAGCGGGAACGCACACGCTGTTGTCAGACATGCGACTGTACTCTGGTTCTGCTTGGTTACATTCCACTGAGCGGCAAAAAGACAGCTTTCTCTATGACTCCGGACTGTTTGAACGGCTCGAAAACACAGAAAACGTGTCTGAAATGGGAAAGAGCTAATGTGCAATCAACTGTGCCAACGGATTCAGACAGTAGTCAGGTTTTCCTGTTGGATCTTCCAAAGACAGACGTAGGATCGTTCATCTTTCACCAAAATAAGAAAGTCGCATTTCCAGGAAATACTTGTTATATTTTTAGTAAAACGCATTATTGCACTAGATTTTGACAAAAATCGATTTCATCTATGCTCAAGGTTTCCATCCCATGAGTGCATGTTGTGAATCGGGTCTCATGAAGTCAAGGTTGCTCCATTGCTCTCACAGAAAGTGTTTGACCCACTTAAGAAGAATAACTATAGAGGGAAATCCAGGTGACCCGGCTTTCTGACAGCACATGAATGCATCATATCGGTGGAACTGTGAGGAGTCTGGAGGTGTCAAAAAAGTCAAAACTGCACTTGCACATGCAAGCTGAGCCTCTGTTTAACAACCTGCTCAGACACGGAGCTTTTTAAACGAGAACATGATCACAGCTGTGAGGTCGGGGGGGAAAGTGTGTGTGGAATACTCATATTTGTGTAGTGTTTTTACTGTGCAAGGTTGTGTGTATTTGAGCAGACATTTGTCAGAACCCAAAGTTAAGCAGAAATTATTCAATTTCACTGCATGACTCCATCCATGTGAATCTGTCCAACACAGATTATTTACACATGAACTAAATGTTAATTATGGTCGCAGTCGGCTTAATTTTGCAAACACACCCTGCTTGGGAAAACACAGCAGAGGAACTAATGTTTTCTGGACTTCAAACCACATGGTACCAGTACTGCACCATTTCTGTTTCACCAACCATGTCGGAAGTCGGATCTGGGAGTTAGTGTCGTCTTTACCAGGTGAAGTTGTTGCTTGTTAGTCTACTCCAACTTTCTGAGCTGGATATCCGACTTCTAGTTGTATTTCCGACTGGAATTTGGAAAAACTGATTTCCGAGTGCAAATCAAACGCCCCATAACTGTGTGAACGTAACAGAGAATGGAGTTTGAGAGGTTTGAGAAGCGCTGCATGAACTGAAGATAATTGAATTCAGTGTATGTGTATGATGTCTATTAATGACAAAAGTCATACCAAGGCTTTGAAATACACAGACTGTAATCCAGTTATCATTTAAATATGCTGACACAAGCTTCACATGGGATTATAACCAACTTCATGTTATGTGATTAACACTTCATGGTCTCGCTCTACCATATAGAGAAAAATATTCAGCGATCATCATGAATCTTAGTAAAGAACATCAAAACAAAGTGTTTGTTATCACTTTGCTGTTTCACTGTGATTACTTTGTTATTAACTTTTATCTTAACTATTTGCTAAAAAAGACATTTATTTGTATTTTTCTTGTTCAATAGAAAAGGAAAGTGCAAAGAAATGTTTTTTTTTTCTTAGTGAGAAAGATAAAGGGTTTATTATTGGCATGAAAATGTTCCTTTAGTGCAAAATGAGTGTAAAATGTCATTAAGTCAAATTTTAATGTGTTTTTTTTTCCACCCAGAAGCTCAAACATACTGACGAGTTAGCGGGAATTTCAGACAGCTCCCTAATGAGACGACTCTATTTCCACAGCTGTGTTGTTTTCATCATGTTTGTGCCGGTTTAAAAACCTAAACTTCACTAAATCTGTCATCAAATTCCTACATATTTAATCCGTGTAAATGCCACATAGACGGAGAGCAGCGCTGTCACTCGGCGAATAGTTAGACCGAGCTGAAGAATTCCTAATGCTCCTAAAATGCTTCTGAAGGAAAGGATTTTTCTCTGGTTTCCTAAAAGAAAACGCTTCATTTTGGTCTGTTTAGTTGCTGTAATTGTCATTCTCATTGTATCTGCGGCTCATGCTGGCAGACCAGAACTAAATAAGGGATTCCTGTACAGCCTCGGTTCTCCTCCTTCCGTGCCCTACTTTTCTTTGACAAGCTCATCACTGCGTTTCCCTAATTCCCTCTTCCCCACCCCTTCCCGTCTCCCTCTCTGTCATTTCTTTGCATCAGTTTTCTCTTTAAATGCTTGACGAACTGCATTTATGTGGCAGGTTTCCACTTTTGTAGCCCAGTCAAAGCTCTGACATTCGCCCGTTCATGCAGGCGTTCCTGCAGCGCTTCTTTATCTATGAACGTGGTTTCCTTTTTCCTCGTCACACATGAGCCAAGTGGGTGAAACGTGGGGTTTAATGTCTTATCCGGGGATACATAATGAAGACTGGAGAGGCTGGGGATCAAACCACAAGCATCCTGACAGCCGGATGATTCCTCTGTCATTTCCTTTTTTTGCCTACCTGTGTTCAAATTTCTCTCTTTCTCTCTTATGTTCATGTACGGATATCAGGCCATGTTGTAGAGGAGGGCAATAGAAATAATATTACGAATCAAGCAAATTGTGTTGAAACTAGAAATTTCCTCAGATTGTCCTTTCTATCTCACCATAAACTGAGTGAAAAAAGCTGATGCTGTAACTTTTTTCCTTTAATAAATTAAATCATTGCTTAAAAACACTTTTTATGCTTTTTAATGTTATCCTTGTCTTAGACAACAATGTCTTTAATGATATGAAGCATCTAAGTGTGATTTATGTGGAGAAAAAAAGCATCTTTAATGGAACAAACTGCATTTGCATGACAACTGTGTGTTCAGAAAATGTATAATTTTATCTTATTTTTACAGTTTTTTAGAGGATTCTTTCTTTGTGGTAACAATGCGTCTTGGCAACACATCTTCTACAGATGGAAAGCCTGTTTATTGCTCTTTTACACGGTGTTGCATTTGGAAGCAGCATGCATTTGTGGGATGAACAGTTGAGTATGTGGGTTGCATTCATGAAAAATCGACCAAATCTTCTCCAAATACACAAACGATGTGAGGTTTAGTACCAAGAAGCATCATAACAACAAATAAATAATCCTTATAAACACTGATTTCCTTACTTTTTGAGCAAAGTTTAGTGTGCTGCTGTCGTTTTTGATCATGTAAAGACCCTCTGTTTGTCTATAACAGTAGTAAAAGGGGGAGTTGAGGTGATTTTGGGGGGCGTTTGCAATCCATTGTTTATTTTGATGATTGACACTTATATAGACCAGTGGGTGTGAGGAGAAACCAGGGCTACAGAAACAGTGATGGTCCAGAAGGACGAGACAGAAGCAGCATGTTGTAGAAAAATGGCCTAACACACTTTTTCTTCCACTTAATGTATAACTGGGACCTTTGTTTGCCGTTTCCAGCTAACACAAAGTTCAGAAAGTCGACTTTTCTACTAAATTCAGCTGGACTATAGAACAGAATAACCAAGACACACTTCATGAATGTTTTGTGGGTCTTGTCTGGGTGACGGTGCTGATAGAAGCTTATACCTGAGTTTTACTGCTCATCTTGGTGCTGCAGCTAATCCTGGTGTTTCTTCTCGTGCACATAGATTGTCTGAACTGGATTCAGCCAGATCCTCTGGATGGGCTCTAAATGCAGCTTGTTTAGCTCACCTGGTAAAGCAGGTGTTATACAGAACTAGCCTTCACTCCTCATATCAGCTGCTCCTGGATTCATTTCTAGCTCGTAGCTGAATGTCTCCCCCTGTAATTATTACAGTCAGAATCTGTTCAGCCGGGGTCAGAAGTGGTAAATTCAATGAACAATGGGGCCAGTAGGCAACATGGATATTTAGCAGGGAGGCACAGGCCCAGAGAAGGTTAAGAAGCACTGATCTATAACTTGTCTAACTGCTGCCACCGTGATTACGATGGCAGTCATGACATTTCATATTTCCATTAACTATCTATTACACCTTCTCTGTTTACTGCAACACTTCCTCTCTTTGTGCATCTTGTGGAGAATAAATAGTAAGATGCCATTTTTATGTTGCCACATGTAAGGAAAATCTGGGTTGATAAGAGTTGTCACAACACAGCCAGGAGCCAGGCGCCCACACGCATAATTAACCTCAGAGCTGTCACATTAAACAGGTTCCATCAAACCATCATAGGAAGGAGGAAAATGCCTCCAAATCGAGGCGGTTCGTATGTTTTTACACCAGCAGAGCAACAGATTTAGTAAACTGTGAAATGGCCCAGCGCTTCAACATCCAAACAGAATAAACCGGCACAGCCTGTCCACCCGCCCACGCCGCTGTGCTGCCTTTCTAATATCATTTCATTACCTCATCGCTCTTCTCACATTATTCCAAGTCGCACCATTACTGTGACCGAAACTCTTCTCGCTTTGTGATGTTTTCCAGCTCAGAGGAAGCCCGGCAGGTTAAAAAGGAACTGGTTTCCACCCACTCGCGCTCTCCTCCCCATAAGGGATAATTGGTATTTACTTGTGGAATAAATAGTTGCTCGTCCACTTCATGTGTCTGGTTTCCTCAGAAGGAACCTTCAGCTAAATTCTGCCATGTGTCCTTCTTTTGTTGGTTTAGTTTACTTACCTTGGGGTAAAGTATTCTTCCTCCCTCCTTTGTTTCCCGCTCTTCATGTGCATGCCCCTCCCATCCCTCCCTTTATCTCCGTCCATCATCTCATCTTGTGCCGATATTCTTATACTGGCACAGCAGCAGGTTTTTAAAAGTCTTTTTGAAGGTGGCGTTGCACAGTGCATAACAAGCCGGGTTGATGGTGGAGTTGACGTAGCACAGCCAGTAGCCGATCGCCCACACCGTGTCAGGGACGCAGGACTGACAGAAGGTTGATATCAGCACCATCACGTTGTACGGAGTCCATGTGATGATGAACGCCAGCAGGATGGCAAAGATGGTCTTAGTTACCTAAACAGAGGAGGAAAAAAAGACAACTTTAGTAGAAATTAATCCAATGTGGATATAAATGTTTTAAAATGTCACCAGGACCAAAAAATGTGGAATATTTACACAAAGCGATTAGTACGAGGAGACATTATGTGATGCTGTGCACAACCTCAATTCCAAAGGGCAGGAACTCAGTTTATTATTTAAATAAGAACAGAAAATAATCATGTTTTAGTACGAATGACATGTTTTAGCATCTCATGGAAACATGAGCTCATTTTGAATTTAAAGGCAAAAACAAAAAGTTTGAACTGTGGGGATAAAAGGATGGAAAAGTAACTGGAAGGGAATGGAAGATAACTTGTGAGACGCATGGCTGTTTGTTAAAGGAGCATTTCAGAGAGGTCACAGATGGAACGGTTAGCAGAGACGATTTCTGAGATTTGTTTATGTTATTTATCTGTAAAACAGCTTCTGAGCACAACTGGAACTCAAAGTGCTGCAGAAAAAATATAATTAAACACAGTGTTCAAACTTTTATGGAACTTGGGTTGTAAATAAAATGTATGTCCATTTCCCTCCTTAAATAAAAAACATGTTTTTTAAAGTTTATATATATTTTTTCAACAATTCTGACTCTTAGAATCTGACAGTAAAGCTGAAATCCATGACCCATATTTATTCTCTAAACCAGTGCTCCCCAGACAACCTCTTTTGATCATAAAGATCTGAAATGGTGCGTCAGTCATTCCTGCAACACAGGGGCTTAGATTGTACAAGTCAGGTTTTTATGGAATAAAAAGAAATTCTTACAATGCTGCAAATTGTTTTAGCTCAGTGGACACGTTCATCATCTGTGAGACCAACAAGGTGATGGCCAAACAAGTTCAACGTAGATAAAATGTCTGATAGACACACTTCAGTTCAGCTTTATTCGTACCAGAGCTTCAGTCTTCAGACATTTCCTGCTGCAGAATTCTGTCCCAGTAAACAGAAAGTATTCAGACATCTTACATTCTCCACTCTGATATGCAGCCATTTGCTAGAATCATTAAACACATTTGTTCTCATTAACGTGCACACAGCACCTTGTTTTAAGAGACGCATCAACGTTTCTTGCACATCTATTGAAGAACAAAAGCTGAAACATTTCATTAAGTGTTCGGAACAGAGAGGAATCGGCGCCATAGGGCCGATACAGCCGATAAAGAACCATCTCAGGGATGATCAGAAGAAATGATCGAGCCTGAGCGACAGAGTAAAGGCTCTGAAGGAGTTTTACTTTACCTGCTGCAGATGAGAGACTGCAAAGCTATCAGCATGATCCAGTCTGAATAAATTCACCTTCCTACAGTATAAAATGACCCATGGGTAAAAATAAAGGCCTCTGTATGTTCTCACCCTCCATCTGAACAGCTGACATGCATATTTACGTCTATGTTCTCTGCTTATCGCACATATAAATCAAGTTATCTTTCACCCGTATTATATTGTTAAAATGAAGAAGATCGTGTCCCGGAGTGATAGAGAAACTAGTCCATGCAGTTCAATATTGGATTGCTGTAATTCTTTATCATTGTTCTTCCATAAAAGTGATCCGAAAAGCCTCCAGAGGCTGCAGGGAGCTGTTCTGATGAATTAGCAGCAGAAATGATATTTCTCCAGTTTCATCTTCTCTTCATCAGCTCCTTGTTAAATCCAAAATAAAATGTAGAATTTTCCTCCTCACATATAAAGCTCTGAATGATCTGCTGCATTTTATCTGGAAGATCTAAGGGTTGCATATTTTCCCTGCAGAGCTGCAGCCTCATACATCTCAGACTGCAGGTGTGCTGGTGCTTCCTGGTTCCTGGCCCTCAGTGCAATCATATTTGGCCCGTGAGACAATACCAAATAACAAGATCTGGCCCAATGGTATAAAGGCCCATTTATGCTTGACGCAGATGACATATACGCAGACGCAAGGACAGTTTCGTCCGTCTTCTACATCAAATACGTGCGTAATTTGGTGCCTTTTCAGGCACCTTGCGCATCCGTCATTCAATGCAGAGACGGAGTAATACCACCAGAAACCGCGGTGCCAGTGTTGAGCATATGAGAAGAAACAAACCAGAGGAGAAGAAGAAGGGGAATAGGAAGAGGAAAGCGTAGGGAAAGAAATGAAGCTGAGAACGAAAACATTAGAAGTTGCACAAGCTTTTGAAAGAAGCCTCTGCAAGTGTTTAGGGTGTGTTGGTGGTTAGAAACAGCTTTGTAGCCTTGCATAAGTGCCGCCAACTGATGTCTGAAACCGACAGTGTTCAGTGGCGTTTCTAGAATTTTTTTCTCAGGGGGGCAAGACAGGGACACATCCTCAGAAAGGGGTGGCACATGTGAATAAGACCTTTTTTCAGAAAAGAACTTAGATTCTAGGTTA